>JBAMCJ010000553.1:0-44565 GCA_037075205.1 Drosophila prostipennis
AATTTACGGATAGTTACGTAACTATAAAAAAATATTTACGTTTTTTTTGCGAATTGTGTGTATTTGTTGTTGTGAAAGTAATTATTTAATTGGTAGAATTGAACATTTTTGTGATTGAGAACGGTTTAACAATTATATTGGTTAATTTTACCAAGTTTTTTTTTTGAGTGTGGGACATAATACTGTTGTTTTTGTGGAAACTAAGAAACAAAGTTCTATAAAATGATTTCTCGGCTTTTAGGCTAATCTTGGGAATTTTTAAAATTTTAAATAAGTAGTAAAGGTTAAGGTATGTCAATATATGTAGCTATTCTGCATACATACATACATACATACATACATACATACATACATACATACATACATACATATATATATATGTAAACTTTGATCAAGCTTAAGTTTTTAACGAATGGTCCTATTTAAAAAATTTCTTCTGCATTTCGATAGGTATAACTAAACACAACAAAATTGCATTTATACTTCTCAGAAATCATTTTAGTATGGTTTGTGGGCGACTATGGGCGATTGTGGGCGTTAGAGGGGGCGTGGCGGTCCGCTGAAATAAATTTGCGCTGCGTAGGAAGCCCAAGAATATGTGTTGGTAATCCCAATATTCTAGCTTTTGTAGTTTCCGAGATCTCAGCGTTCATCCGGACGGACAGACGGACATGGCTAGATCGACTCGGCTAGTAATCCTGATCAAGAATATGTATACTTTATAGGGTCGGAAAAGCTTCCTTCTGCTGTTACATACTTTTGCACGAATACAATATACCCTTTTACTCTACGAGTAAGGGGTATAATGACGGTTATTTCAAAAAGGTAAAATATTTACTTATGGGTCATTCCACGTGAAACGTGACAGGCCAATTTGGGTCAAATCTCAGAATCAAGCGTAACATTTTTTTTCGATAGAGGATTGAAAGGACCGGTTTTTTTTTTTTTTTTTATCTCTTACGGTTAATTTTTTAAAATTATTTTTCTAATTAAGCTCCGATTTTTCTGTTAAGCAGCACTTGAGACTCGTTTGAATTATTTTAATATTTGGTATATAACTTTGTGGCATATCTTAATATCTTTCAGAAAAATATTTTAAAAAATGTTTAAATTTAAAATTAAGTATTTTTTAAGAGAATCTAAAAAAAAATTCTGTACGCCGGAATACACGCGGTTTCCGAATGAAAAAATTATCCTCATATTACTTCATCAATTCTTAACTAAGTGGTAAAATAAAATTTTTGAAATCGCAAGACGTACTAGTAAAGATAGCGATTTTAGTTTAGCAACTTTGCATCAAGCAAATACAGCGCAACGTGTAAGAAAGGGAAAGCACTATTCCTGCTCTGCCGCGCTCGTATTGCTGTTCTCTCCTTACTAAAAATTCTGTTTCTCGTTTTATACATTTACATTTATCTAATTGTAGTTTGAGATTTGATCTGCGAAGACGTTCGAATACTTTTTTAAAAGATTGAATGTGCTCTTGTAAGGCGGTAGAAAATATAACAATTTCGTCTAAATATAGTAGACAATGGATACCCTATTATGTCGTGTAATATATATATTTCAAACAACGCTGAAATGTAGCGGGTGTGTTTTTAAGACCAAAGGGTATTCTAGTACACACAAAAAAAAAATTGTTAAAAAGACACCAACCACAAAAAATTGTCAATTTTGTCAAGGATATAATTGTGTGTATTTGTTGTTATGAAAGTAACTATTTACTTAGTAGAATTGACTATTTTTTGTGGTTGGGGCATGTTTGACAATTATAACAGTTGATTTTACCAATTTTTTTTTTTTTAAATGTCGTTTTCAGATGTCATTTTAATACAAAACATTTTCAAAAAAAATGTTATCTAACCAAATTGGAAAACGTAGGATTTTTAATTAATAATTCTACAATGCATAAAAAAATGGGAAACACTAACGTTTTAAAATATTTTAAGCAAGTAAACATTAGGAAATACATTTTTTTACATAGGGGGGTAGTAGCCCAATTGCCGATCTTGTCGGACCGAGTTCAACTCCGACTGAGAACATTTTTTTTTAGGTTATTTTTTTTTTTAACATTGTTTATTCAATAAAAAACTACAAAAAAAAATTAAAATACAAAAAAAAAAAAATACAGCTAAAAAATTAAAAAAAAAACAATGTAAAATAAATATTTAAAAAATTCACCTAAAAATAAAACTACTTCGCCTCAGAGTGGACTTGAACCTCGACCGCATTATTCGCGGGCCACACCAACTAACGCAATGCTCCACAGCCCATTTTAAAATGTTATGCGCAATGTGCCTTATAGCACGATTCCTTTTCTGCAATAAAATTCAAGAATCGACAAATGCGACCAAAATAGAATTTAGACTTTTCGGCAGCGCGGAGAGAGAGCGAGAGAGCAAGTGTGAGAGAGAGAGAAGTAAAGTAACGACACACCATAAATAGAATGAATACGTGTGAGTTGCGTTTGACAAATTTGACGCTGCCTCCGTACATTTTCTTGCTCCTCGTTACACCTCTTAGTGTTTATATTTTCTCTGGTGGATGGATCTCTGAGGGAAAACCCCATAATATAACAATGACTACGTTGCACTATGGTGCATTTGACCTGTTTTTTTGGCATTAATTAATCATTCCAAAACAAAGCAACTTTTTTGAGTTTGGTTTTTTTAAATGAGTTTATAATATTAAAATACATATTTTTAAGCAAAAATTAAACACTATAATAATTAATTTAAAAAAAAACTATTTTTTTTCCTTAAACCTACAAAAAAATTTTTTTATTTATGGTTTCTAATGATGAAGAAACATATTTAAACAAACCAAAAAAACATTTTTTTTGAATTTTAAATTTATTTAACCTTCCATCTTAAAAAGCAAGAAGAAGACAAATAAAGTGTTAATTTGACCATTTTTGGCAGTGCCTTAAAATTTGAATTTCTCATTAAGTCGCAAAAAGTGCACATTAAGGGCCGTTTTCTCGTCCGTTTGTTAAATTTAAAGTAGGGTTAAAACCTTGAAATCGTATGGGAAAACATTGATTTAACCCTACTTTAAATTTAACAAACGGACGAGAAAACGGCCCTAAGACTGGATGTCCCGAATCGAGAATTTACCCCTCTTTAAAATAATTCAACCCACAGGCTCAACAAACTTAAACATTTTTTCTAATCTCTATTCAAAGTTGAACTTTCTTTTTCCAAACCTATTAAGAGAGACTACTTGGTATATGAAGCCACTCACGAAATAAGCATCAAGATAGAATTAACACATTGTGAAGACGTTTTTAATGAATATCCATTTCAAATTTTATGGTTCTACGTCTTGTCGTTGAAGCCTAGTACTCAGTACGACGAAAACTGCTAGCTAACCATAGGAGTAAGTGTACGAGGGTGGTCCGATAAGTACCTAGCCTCCAAAAGAAAAACGAAAATTTTGGAAAAGTGTTAAATTAAAAATTAACTTAATTTATTTCTCAACATAATCTTCTTTTAGCTCGATACACTTGACCCAGCGATGCTCCAACTTCTTTAACCCGTCTGAAAAACACGTTTCCTCGAGGTCTGCAATATTGGCAAATTTCTGTCCAGCGAGAGACTTTTTCAAGTTTGGAAACAAAAAGAAGTCACACGGGGCCAAATCTTGAGAATAAGGTGGATGGGGTAGCAGTTCGTAGCCCAATTCGACCAATTTGGCCTTGGCGAGGGCGGTTGCGTTTGTTGTAAGTAAACGCGGCACTCATCGCGCCGACAGTTTTTTCATGCCCAAAATTTCATGCAGGATATGACCCACGCGGTCTTTTGACATGCGTACTGTCTCAGCTATCTCGCGTATCTTCAATCGGCGATCTGCCAAAACGAGATCGTGGTCTTTTTGGACGTTATCCTCCGTGGTAGCCGTTTTCGGGGCACCGGGGCGTGGCTCTTAAAAAACCGACGTGCGACCACCTTGAAACTCGTTAAACCAATTTTTGACGGTCGCCATCGAAGGAGAAGAGTCACCGTACACAGCATCCAAGCGCTCTTCCCTTCCAAAAACAAGAATCGAATCACAGACCGATATTGCTCTTTCTCCATTTTTCTAAAATCCGCGAACACGTATGATGCCACACGCTGGCAAAACAAAGCTACGAGTCCGATTCGGATGAAATTTCGTCAGTAGCCGTCTACTAGAATGTACTAGACGAAAGAAAAGTTTTCTTGCGATAGTGGCGCCATCGGGCGGTGAGGCTAGCTACTTATCGGACCACCCTCGTAATGGTCGTCATTCTGGACTGAATGCGCGTCTAATATTTTGCAGACAGAAAAACCCAAAACCAATAATTGTATTAGACCCCTATTAGAGTATACTTTGCGGCAGCGAGGGGTTATCTTAGCTTAGCTTTCTAGTATCAGCTGCATTGTTCAGCGCCGCCAACTTGGGGCAATATTTCCATGACGTTCCAAGAACTAAAAGCTTGAATGTCTGGAAATTTTTGGTATATTAGGTTGTCAAAAATGTCCTGCGTGTCCTTTTTAATATATTATTTTCTTTCTTTTTTTACATCGAGCTTTTAAGTGACTCAAAGCTTCTTCAAATGGTTTATAACGGCTTGATGACTTAAGCCAAGCTCTTGACCGATGCTACGATTTTCTACGACAGGCCTTCCTTCTTTGACCACCTCTGCACCAGAACGAAAACAGTGAAACCTTCGTTGTGCGGTGGAAATGGAAACTGTATCGTGCCCATAAACTGCACAAATTTTATTGGCGGCTTGAGATGCCGTTTTGCCTTTATCGTAGTAGTACTGTAAAATATGCCGTATTTTCTCTTTATTTTGCTCCATGATTGCGACGCTATAACTCATGAACGACTTAAAAGAAAAGACAAGAGAGAACGCTATAGTCGGGTTGGTGTCCCGACTATCTAATACCCGTCATTCGGCTAAAGGGATTGCGAGGGAGATGGAGATATAAACTTTGATCAGCAATAACTTTTTAACGAATGGTCCGATTTAAAAAATTTCTTACACATTTCGATAGGTTTTGATAAACACAACAAAAGTGCATTTTTACTTTTCCGAAATATTTAAATTTTTAAAATCGTATATTAGCTATTGTGGGCGTTAGAGGGGGCGTGGCATCCTTTTGAAACAAACTTGCGTAGGAACTCCAAGAATCCAATCCTCTAGCTTTTATAGTTTTCGAGATCTCACCGTTCATACAGACGGACAGACAGACATGGCTAGATCGACTCGGCTAGTGACCCTGATCAAGAATATATATACTTTATGGGGTCGGAAACGCTTTCTTCTAGCTGTTGCACGAATACTATATAACCTTTTACTCTACGAGTAACGGGTATAGCGAGTGAAATGAGCTTTCCAAAAAGGTATATTATGACCAGATGCGACAAATAAAAAAAAAAAAAAAAACTACGCGCTTTTAGCGCCAACTAGCGAAAATACCGCACGACTTTTTGACAACCTAGTATAAACGCCCACGCGGTGGCAATCAGTCTCTTTCACAACCCGCAAAAGTATTCGTATCAGATCGTCATATAAGCGATCTTGAAAACGCCACAAGGCACAATGGGCAAAAAGTCAATTTTAAGCTAGATAGGGGAGAAGGGGGCTCAAATAGTCCAAGGGCATCAATAGTATGTGGCCAGCGGCCAAAGGGCTTGTTTAAATTGCGCGCCGTGTTTATTAAAGGTTCCTTAGAACACCAGAGGGCTGCATTAAAAATTTGAGCTTGAAGCGCCAGCAGTTGAAGAAAATACGAACCAATTTCCGTCAATCTCAAATTCCTTAAAATCGTCTCATTCTGTTCGGGACACTTTATTGGACACTGGTTGCTTGCGAGATTTTTTGAAATATTTATTTTCTGAAGCCAAATTTCGTTCCAAACGTGTACGTATTTTTCATTTTTTTTTTTAGCTCGCCATTTCTAGTGTTATTTTGCAAAATAAACAAACAGACAGAGCCTGGGGCTGCAACAGTGGAAGGTAATATGTTATAAATCAAGCGATTCAACCCGCGGTCGGGGACGTCCAAAAAAAAAAAGTTAACACCGCTGAGTAATATAATATAATATAATCCCTAAAGATTATAAAATGAAAGACCGATTTTTAAGGGGATACGACCACAGCCCAAACCGTAAGAGCTAGAGCAGCCAAATTTTTTCACAGTATTGCATTGGGGGCGTAGGCGCCCACTAAGGTCCAATATGTCCCCCAGAGGCCCCAAACAGCTCCAACATCCATATTTTGAGCAAAAAAAAAGAGATTTTTTAATGCTTAACTTCTGAAGTGGTTGGAATTTCGAAATTTGGAATTTGTAGAATTTTAGGTTTTGAAAAGGCCTAATTGGAAATCTAAAAGAAATTTCGATATCCCCCATAATTTGGGGGCTACGTTTAAAATTAACTTTTCGATTTTGAAAATCTAAACCGCTGCTCCGATCAAGATGATTTTTCGATCATTAGTTATTCTAATTTTAAGTTTAATTTTTCAAGTTTTTAACATTTTTTTTAAGTATTTTTAATGAATTTATTTCGATTTTGAAAGTTATTGCGTTGTATTTTGTCGGAGCCTGCCGAGAGAGCGACGGCCGAGAGACCAACAGCCAAGAAAACTGATAAGGGGGAGGGGTAGTGCTGTGAGGAAAAGGGGAGGGGTAGTGCTGTGCGGAAAAGAGGAGGGGAAAAGGGCAATTTAAGTTTAAATTTGTTTTGGATTTTAAAAACTTAAACTGCTGCTCCGATCAATATGATTTTCGATCAATAGTCAGTTCTGTGGATCAAATGCTTAGGTTTTATTTTTCAAAAAGTATTTTGAATTTTGTAGCAGAAGTAAGAGCCCTATTTAATTTCCGTAATGGATTAAAATAAAAAATTACTAGAAAAGCAAAGCCAAGCTCCAAGTAACTATTAATCTTAAGATTCGAACTCTTGACCAAATACGTTTGTACATATGTATATTTGGATATGTTTTGATTTGCTTACAATACACGTGCAATACAATACATACACACAATGGGTGTGTATTAGAGGCCTGCTTGAATGCATCCAAAGGGTCAAATGAATCATTCATTCTAAAAATGAGTGCAATTTTTCCTGTACAACTTTCAATGAATGTGAGTGAATATTGTTCTAATGCCAGTAATGACAGCTACTGTGCTCACTCACTCACACATTGTACAGCACACAATGAGTACACTGTATTGGTGTGCAGTTCACACACTGCACTATGGGGCATTTGACCACTTTTGTTGGCCGAAATTAATAACTCGGCCAATTCAAAAGATATTGACGTGAAACTTTACCAGTCGCCATTTTTTATCCCTACGCATATTATATATGAGAATCATCCGGATCGGACAACTATATCATATAGCTGCCATAGAAACGATCAAATTAACGTTGCTTTTTTTGGAGATAAATGCACATAACTTTATAAATATCAATTATTAATGTTTTTATAACAAAATTAAAAGTTTCGTACAAATCGGACGACTATATCCTAAAGTTCTCAAAAAAATGGCAAAGGAAAGAATTTACTTTAGATTTGAACGACTTTTTGTTTAAGTTGTAGCGGAACTTTCGTTTTAAAGCCGCTAAAGTTCACTTAAGCTAGTTAATAACAAAGCTAAGTAATTCTACTCTTTTTTGATAATAATTTAAAGCCAGAAAAGTCCTTACTTCCTTAGCCACCAGTGCAAACGATAGGAGTGTGTGAAATTTGAGGTTATGGTCTAAAAAATCAAATTACTGAAAAAGTGGCAAAAAGTGGCGATTCTGACCATATACATTTTAACAACAATTAAATAATCTACAAATCCCAATAGGTTTCAGAAGTGGACTCCGCTGGACTCACTTTGTTGCTCCATTTGAAATTTAGTTTTCTTACAAAAATTTACTTTTTAGACCACTCCCTTTAACACTCATTTATAAGAAAAACCCGCTTGATTTTTGTCGTTTAACCACACAAATACTTAGTACACAGCGCAATCCTTTTAATCCAATCCAAAAAGTTTACTTAGATTGCTTAAAAACTCAAATTTAAAGCACTTTAAAACTGCAAGCGAAACGTCGAAATACAACAGCCGGAGAATTGCATTTCGAACAGCTGATTTAACAGCTTCTACCTTAACAGAGGCGACCTCTATCGGATTTCTGTAAACGTAACATTGTTAAATGATCTTCTGTTAACACATCCTCAAACAACATTTTTTGTTTTAACGACTTTTAAAAAATGGGTTTTGGCCAACAAAAGTGGTCAAATGCCCCACAGTGCACTGTTCAGTAAGTTTTAATTGAGAAAAACATTTGTTAGCTAGGGTGAAAAATATATTTATTTGTTATATGTGATTATTAATTCTATACATTTTATTTTAACAAGGATTCATTTAAAGCGTCAATATTGGAATGCAAGAACATTATTTTGTTAACCATATCCTCGCTGGTGGCTATTTGGCTGGGTTTTTCGGATATTAAATTTTTGGCTATTGAAAAAGCACGTTCAGATGCAGCACTACTCGCAGGAGCCGCTTAAATCTTTAAGCTGGTTTTATATAACAGCGGAAATTGCTCCTTATTGTTTTCCCACCATTGCAAGACATTAAATTCTTCAGCGTAGGCTATGTTAATGTTTTGATACGATACAATTTCATTTGATATACGGGACAATATGCTGGTATCTTGAGTGGGTTGATAGTAATCAAAGAAAATGGAATCTATTGGTGGTTTGGATTCCAGGCATTCTTTTTCGGGAACTGGGCTATTTAAATGAATATTCATCATGATTTTCTCACATTCTTCAATGGTTTTTTGTTTTTGACAATCTAAAAATTGAGATAATTTATTTGTCGGTGGAAACAAAAAGAGAGCGACCATGTGGAAATTCTTTAAATTATCTTCAACAACAGTCTTCAAAAGGTTTTGAAGCGAAAGTTTACATTTTTTGACAATTTCCACATCATTATCTTTGACTATGGACATCTTTTTTAAATTATTAATGTGGGGAAAAGTAAGATGCAAAGTAGGATAACTGTTGCCTTCTAGTATTTTCGAACAGTTTTCATATGGAGCTAAAAGGCTAACCAATACACTTAAGTTGGCTAAGTTAATGTTCTGCATCCTACTTATTTGATTTTTCTCCATTAATATATTTGTTATTTCCATCCAATTAATCTCAACTGATTGGAAAAGATTATATATCGTATTCCATCGAGTAGGACAGTAGCTTTTCAAAGTACTTTTTAGACAGCTGTTTTGTCCTGATTTCTTGAAATATTTAACAATTTTGCTGCAGCGATCTACCATTTCCATAATTTCAGGGACCTGGTTGACCACTTTTCCAACAACATTGTGTACTAAGTGGTTAACACAATTAAATGTATTTAATCCACTGAATGCAGCTTTCATGTTAGATCCTCGGTCTGTAACAATTATTGGGGCATCCACCGACAAATCGCATCCAAAATCGACCAGAATACTTTCTATTTTGTTTCTTATTTTATTACCTAAGATACAGTTTTTGTTAATACTTAAACCAAAGTAACTATACAAATTTTATAATTCTTACCGGTACAGGAGACTCCCTTCATCGATTTTACTGCCAGCAAGCGGTTTTTAAGGGTTCCTTCCTTTATGTAATGCATCGTCAGGGATATGTATGATTCTTTAAAAAAATCGTCTGTCCAAATATCAGAGGTTATGCTATATCCAAATGCCTTACAAATTATTATTTCTTTTTTAATTTCACTAAAATGAAATTCATAAAGTGCTCCAATGTTTCGTGAGACACTAGTTGGATGTGGCAATAATGAGTCTATATTAACATTTTGACCGACATTTGCACCAACAGAAATAAAAAATTTTGCTAGGTTCTTTAATCCGGAGTCTGCTATAATACTGAAAGGTCGGCCGATTTGGACGGTCCATTCAGTGACTAGCTTGGTGCACTTTTTTTTTGTTTCGGTGTCCACATCAACATCGGAATGGATGCGATTGCGGGAGCTCGTCATGATGTAGCACCTGTGTTTAACTAAATTTGACGTGCTTTTTTCGAACTTGTACACGCTTTTGCAAATGTTGCACGCAACGAAATCATTTAGCTCGGCACCGCTTTCGTCGACTATCCGGGAAAAAGTCGCCCAAACCTTGCTT
Organism: Drosophila prostipennis; assembly: GCA_037075205.1. NCBI lineage: Eukaryota > Metazoa > Arthropoda > Insecta > Diptera > Drosophilidae > Drosophila > Drosophila prostipennis. The sequence goes on from JBAMCJ010000553.1 coordinate 10,149, forward strand.
CGTCCTCGCTTGGCCGAGAGTTTGAATTGTCCATTCAATAGTTTGCATTTGATATTGGCCGCATGTTGCTTAAAACTGGTCCCTTCATTGAAGTTCTCCAACGATGCATTCTGATTTAACACAGTTATACTTTAATACCACATATTTTTATATACATACATACAAACACAGTTTATGCGACTCTATACTAATATAAGGACAAACACAATAATCTAAACAAACACAGATATTTAGTTACATAACGGAACAATACATTAACCTCAATGGGCAATGTAATATTTATTTTAATTAAAAACTTACCAATTCTTGCGAATTTATTGCGCTTGAGTCGTTTTCCTTAGAAGCTGCCATGTCAAACCTTTGCAAACTACTAAAATTTCAAGGAACTCAGGTGCAACTCAGTTGTTTGACAGAACACACAATGTGCACCCATAATTATACCCGTTACTCGTAGAGTAAAAGGGTATATTGTATTCGTGCAAAAGTATGTAACAGCTAGAAGGAAGCGTTTCCGACCCCATAAAGTATATATATTCTTGATCAGGATCACTAGCCGAGTCGATCTAGCCATGTCCGTCTGTCCGTCTGTCCGTCTGTCTGTCTGTATGAACGCTGTGATCTCGGAAACTACAAAAGCTAGAAAGTTGGGATTACCAACACATATTCTTGGGCTTCCTACGCAGCGCAAGTTTATTTCAGCCGATCGCCACGCCCCCTCTAACGCCCACAATCACCCATAATCGCCCACAAACTATACTTAAATGTGTCTGGCGCCCATATTTTTAAAGATTTTTGATAAGTATAAATGCAATTCTATTGTGTTTAGTTATACCTATCGAAATGTAGAAGCAATTTTTTAAATCGGACCATTCGTTAAAAAGTTAGGCCTGATCAAAGTTTATACATATCTCGATCTCCCTCGCACTCCCTTTAGCCGAGTGACGGGTATTAGATAGTCGGGACATCAACCCGACTATAGCGTTCTCTCTTGTTTTGTTTTGTGTACAATGTTGTAAAACGATACATCGCATAGAACTCATTTATAGAGAGTACAACTTTTACTGTCACTCACTGTAAATAAGAACACCAAAATGTTGTACACTATTTTTTGGGTTATGGAAAATACTGTTCAGCTAGAAATGAGTGCAGTATACTTGAGTGCAGTACACTGCTGTACAGTACTGTTGACTGAGAAATGAATGCATTCATGCAGACCTCTAGTGTGTATGTTTCTACTTGAAAGTAAATAAGGTGTTTAAATACAACAAAAATTAATAATTTTCTTTCAGGCAATGCAAAATTTGTCGAGTTTAAAATTAATAATTATCGATCAAATGTGGAATCGGAAAATAATAATTTACTTCGCTACTTTTGTATTGGTGGCCAATCTTTTCGTGTGTGTAGAAATGTTTTCGTTTCATTCAAAACAAAAAATTTGAAAACAACAAATTCCAATTTACAAACACGTATACAAATTTGTGCGCAAATTAAAATTGCATTGATAACATTGTAACTGATAGAAAGTTAGATCACATTCATTTATTATATAGCTCTGCCACAAGCCTTCTGATTCTCGCTCCTGAAGAATCTTCTTTAAAGGTTGTTTACACAAAGGTTTACCAAAAAACGCACCAATAAGAAAGTCCTGACAACTGTACTCCAAACTAATTTTAAGCGAACGAAGTCGCTCCGGGTACAGCTAGTATAATATAATATTCTTTAGATTACAAAAAATCCAAATTAAACTGACTTAAATGCGGTCCAACCCATCAAAAAGCTATAACCGCATTTTTATATCATGGGAAAGGGTTAAAAAAAAATCACAAAATTCTATTCTATTTTAGATCGACGGATTAGTGTCCAAAGAGTCCAATACAATTTTATGAAAATGATCTCTTTTACCCTATACCGTTAACAGCGAAAGTAAGTTTCGGACCCCAGTGTTGGGGCTAGACCAGTTTAAAAAGTATATTGACACTGTTGACGCTACCAGCTTTTTGGCAGCTTTATTTATTCCAATAATAACTCGTATATTTAATCGTTATAATATATATGTATTTATTTGAGTTTAAATTGCGGGGCAACAACGACAACGACAATGTAAATCTCTTCCGATCAACGAGCATCCAACCAAAGTTACAAAGGTAAAGGTAACGACGAAGAAAAAGAACAACGACAAGAGAGCGAGAGAGTGAGAGAGCAGTTAATGCAGCTGGTGTTTACAGTGCAATAGATAACAATCGATTGTTTACGTTTTAATTTTAATTTTAATTTGGCTATAAAGATTTGTCTGCTCCCGACATACTCCCCCCGTTGAAATGGTCCCTTTCAACAGCATCATCTACAGGCAGAAGGCAAAGCTTGTTCACGGCTCTTCGAATGTTGCTGGTAGAAGTCCTTAGATCTGCCACGCGAAATACTCCATCCTTTCCTGGAATAAGGCCGATCACTCGGGCCAGCGGCCAACGCATTGGAGGAAGATTCTCATCCTTGACGAGGACCAGGTCATCTAATTGAAGAGGTCGAGTTGCGAGGCGCCATTTGGAGCGTTGCTGCAGCAGGGTCAGATACTCCTCGCGCCAACGAGCCCAAAAGATTTGCTGAAGATGGCTCACACGTTGCCAGCCGTCCAAACGATCATAGTTTAATGCAGTTAAATCAGGCTCTAACAGTGCCTCAGGAGGTCCACCAAGAAGAAAATGAGCAGGAGTCAAAACGTCTAGATCGCCAGGGCTTTCTGAAATCGAAACTAAAGGCCGAGAATTAATGACTGCAGAAATCTGACACACTAAAGTCCGCAGTTCCTCAAATCTGAGCAAAGAAGTTCCAACTGTGCGATAAAAATGATGCTTGGCCGATTTTACTGCTGCCTCCCACAAACCTCCGAAGTGGGGCGATCGAGGAGGAATGAAGCGCCAGTCAATATTTTCAGCCAGACAAAATTGGCTAACAGCAGCAGAATGAGAGTCGCTCAAAACTAATCGAATTAGCTCCTGCAATTCATTTTTTGCGCCTACAAAGTTTGTGGCGTTATCACTCCAAATTTTATTAGGCTTGCCTCGCGTAGCAATGAATCGCTTTAGTGCACCAAGAAACGAGCTAGTTGTTAGGTCTTGAACAAGCTCTAAATGCACAGCCTTGGTTGTAAAGCAAATAAAAACTGAGATGTAGCACTTTACTGGAGGCCTGCTGCGAACAGAGGACCTGTAGTAAAATGGACCGCAGTAGTCGACTCCACTTACTTCAAATGCTCGGGATCCTGTTAGTCGTTCCTTCGGGAGTCTACCCATGACATGCTCAATCAATTTTGGCTTAGCATGGAAGCACTTAATGCATTTACTGACAACCCTTGCTACGCTCTTTAACCCTCCAATGGGCCAAAACTGCAAGCGCAAATTGGAAAGCAAGGCACGGGGTCCGGCGTGCAGCTGCCGTTCATGAAAGCTTCGAATGATAGCCAATGTGATCGGATGGTGCTTAGGCAAAATTATTGGATGTTGAGCGTCGTATGAAAGTGTAGAATTTTGAAGTCTGCCTCCAACCCGCAAAGTGCCATGATCATCCAGAAATGGTAATAGCGACGCGATTGGGCTAGCCTTTTTTACAACTCCTTTAGCTTGCAGTTCCTTTATATCATCCCACATATGGGCACGCTGAACAAGTCGAATAAGAATTTCAGTTCCATGTTTAACATCCGAAACGCAAAGCCCATAATGACGACGACGGCGAATAAATTTTGAGACGTATCCAAAAACTCGTTGCATGACAGGAAATGAATTTATATACTTGCAGTTCGTCGTGTAATCCAAAGCAGAATTAACCAACAATACGTTCCTTCGAAGTTCAGTAGATGGTTTTTGGAGGAAACAAGAGGTAGGCCAATTATCTTCACATTGACTAAGGAAGGCTGGACCATGAAACCAAAGTCTGGATTGCAGAACCTGATCAGGAGTGGCTCCCCTAGAAAGGATGTCAGCAGGATTGTGATCTGTGGGAATATACCGCCATTTCATGCTGCTTGTTAGTTCTTGAATAGATGCCACTCGGTTGGCGACAAATACATTAAATTTTGAAGGTTCCTCTTTAATCCAAGACAAAACCACGGATGAATCGCTCCAACAAAAGTACCTTCCATTGAAGCATCCAATCTGCTTAACTGAACTCATTAGTTGAGACAACAATAACGCTCCACACAATTCCAGCTTTGGGACGGTAATCGTTTTTAACGGGGCTACTCTTGACTTCGAACACAGCAAGTGACGAATTCCCTCAACAGACTTTGAGACAATGTACACGCACGCTCCATAGGCCTCAATGCTGGCATCACAAAATCCATGAACTTCTATGGTACCCTTTGGATCTAATACTAGTCTAGGAAAGGCAAACCGCCGAACATTCCCGAAACTGCTGCTAATATCCATCCAAGTTGATTGCAAGTTTAAAGGAAGACTCTCATCCCAAGTCAGCTTAGCCTTCCATAGATTCTGCAAAAAAATCTTGCACTTTGCAATTACAGGTCCGATAAGGCCAAGGGGGTCGTAGAAATGGGCCACAGTTGATAGGATGGAACGCTTACTGGGTTTTGTACTTTGGGGTAGCGATAACAATGAAAATAATAAATTGTCACTAGAGGGATCCCATGCAAGACCCAGTGTCTTGGTTATATCACCTCCGTCATCAAATTGTAGAAACTGCTCCTTATCAGCCTCAGCTACAGTATTTAAAACGGCTGCATGACTAGAACACCATTTGCGAAGTTTAAAGTTCCCACGAGAAAGAATCTTAGAAGTCTGTTGCATTTTCTTTATAACCTCCGAAATTGAGTTGCCACCAGAAATAAAATCATCTACGTAGAAGTCTTCAAGCAAGGCAGTGGATCCAATTGGAAAGTTAGGGCCTTCATCCCGAGCCAGCTGGTGCATGGTCCTTATAGCCAAAAATGACGCTGGTTTTGTTCCATAAGTTACTGTATCTAGCTTGTACACTCGCAATTCCTCATGAGGAGAGTCTCTCCATAATATACATTGGTAGAAGCTGTCAGGCGCACCCATGCGGACACACCGATACATCTTGCAGATATCTCCAGTAAGAGCAACTGTATATGAACGAAATCTAATCAAAATGTCAAAGAGTTTTGCTTGAATAACTGGGCCTGCCAACAGCATATCATTAAGGGATTGACCAGATGAAGCTAAAGCCGATCCGTCAAAAACCACACGTAGTTTGGTTGTTGAACTGTCCTCCTTGATAACGCAGTGATGTGGGAGAAAGTACCGACACATATGTATATCCACAGGGTCAACTAGAGACATATGATTAAGATCCAAATACTCGTGAATGAATGATGAATACTGCTCTTTAAGGTGAGGTTGACGATGTAGTTTGTGCTCCAGATTTAAAAATCTACGATGCGCTTGCGAGTATGACTCGCCTAAATTAATGGATTTGGAACTAAATGGTAGATTAACCGAGTATTCACCTGTAGTTAATCTCACAAACGTGCTGGCAAAATGCCTTTCGCATTCAAGCTCCTCCCTTGTTCGGATGGAAACTGCTTCATTTGAACTTTCTAACTCCCAAAACCGACGAACAACATCATCAAGATGATCCTCTAGTTTACCATTTGAAACACAACAAGCAGTCAAAGTTTTTGTGTTAAAATGGTTTTGTCCTCCTCCAGAAACGACCCAACCAAGGCGAGTTTTCTGAAGAAGCGGTAGCCCAGGGATCAGTTTAATCTGCCCAACACATAACAAATCATAAAACATACTAGCTCCAATTAGTAAGTCTATCCGCTGAGGCTTGTGGAAAAAGGGATCTGCTAGTTGGATATTTGCCGGAATATTCCAGTCCTCTATGTTCAGGGCAATGCTTGGTTGATTATCAGTGATAGTAGGCGTGATGAGTGCAGATAGGAACGCCGAATAATCAGATGCCTGAGATTTTAAGCAAATATCGACGGTATATCCTTCAGTTAAAACCCTTGTCTCACCGAGTCCCGAAACCAGAGATGCTGAGCGAGTCCTTTTTAATTGTAACTGCTGTGCGAAACGAGAAGTTAGAAGATGCAGCTGGGAGCCTGAATCAAGTAATGCCCTGCATGGAATGAATAAACCTGATCGGCTTTTTACGAGTACAACAGCAGTGGCCAATAGCGTAATATCAGAAGCTGGACCTTGAACGACTAGAGATGTAGTTGGCTGAGAACTGGAGGGGTTAACTTCAGAAATAATTTCAGAATCAGTTTCAATTGCTAGCTGCGAAGAGTTTGTATAAAAATGCAGTAATGTGTGGTGCCTATTTCCACAAACGCGGCAATTTCCGCTTGTACAAGCTCGAGTATGGTGTCCACGTTTTAAGCAGTTGAAGCACAGAGAAAGCCTTTTGATCTCAGCATGTCGCAAGGAGGGAGATAAATGTTCAAACCTAGGACATAGATGAATGGGATGCTCAGACGCATTGCAAAATGCACATGGTAGATTGTTACTCTGGTAGGCAACAAATGATCTTCTACTATTAATAGAACTACTTCTACTGTTTGTTCCCACCTGAAAGTTTGAGGCATAATTCCCCATAGCATGTTGAAGGTTCTCCAGTTTTCGGCACCGATTCTCCAAAAAATCATAAAATTCCTTCGCCGAGGGTATTTTGTCCATGGAGGTGGCCTCTTCCCAACCAGTTTGCGTGGAAAAATCCAATTTTTGCAAGAGCATGTAAATGATGAAGGAGTCAGCAATTTCCTGAGCTGATCCCAACGAATCCAAAGCCCGCATGTGTGAGTTGATTTTGTCCGAAAACTCCCGAAGTTTATGTGCTGCCGAAGAGTCCACCCTTTTGAGACCAAGTATCTCCTTTATGTGAGACTGGAAAACAAGACGTTTATTAGAATACCGTTTATTAAGCAGATCTAAAGCCACTGGATAGTTGGCTGACGATATCTCTAACGACTGTATGGCATCCAGCGCTGGGCTAAGGAGACAGGAACGCAAGTGTTGCAGCTTTTCGATGTTGGTTAACTCGGGATCGTTATCTATGATTGTGTAGAACATCGACATGAAATCTGCAAACTCAGTATATCCTCCAGAAAAAGATGGCAACTTTAGTTCGGGAACACGAGAGCGATTACACACCCTAAAGGTTGACGAATCATCGTTGCACATGGTAGAGTTCGTTTGATGTTCACCTTTCCGTTGCTGAATGTGACCTCTTAAGCGTAACTCAAGAAGTAACGCCATTTCATCAAATTCATCTCGACACGGTTGTCCAATTTGATTAAAATCAAGAGACTCTAGTAAGTCTTGATTACGGTTATAAGTGGTTTTAATTTGATTAATTAGGTGCAAGCGGACATCTAAATCAATAACACTGATTGCTCCAATTTTGTCAGGAGCTAATTCGCTGCCGATGACCTTAAGTCGATCAAAAGAAACCTCAGATTTACGTTTCAGAAAGGCAATCTTCTCAGGAACCGATGGCAGCAGAGGCAATTCAGAATTCGACATTTTATTTTTTGTTTTGCAATTGTTAAACAAAATTCAGAAAAAATGGAATTTAAAGTTATCTGAACGAAAACTTCTTCAGGAGACTGTATGTGCAAGCGCCAACAAACGGCTTGAAGTTTATTCCTATGTTGGTATGTATGTATGTGTTTGCAGTTGAACCGTTCCAAAACAGCGTTAAAGCAGACGTGCAAAATAACGGAGTCTCCGCTTGATGAACAAATTTGATCCAATTATTGGCAAATCCACTGGCTGTTATAAACTTTATTGCACAACACTTTAAGCTTGGGCTCCAAAATTATTTCCAATTTAAATTTTCTCAACGAACTCCAGAACCACAATCACGTCGGGGTCACCAATGTTGACGCTACCAGCTTTTTGGCAGCTTTATTTATTCCAATAATAACTCGTATATTTAATCGTTATAATATATATGTATTTATTTGAGTTTAAATTGCGGGGCAACAACGACAACGACAATGTAAATCTCTTCCGATCAACGAGCATCCAACCAAAGTTACAAAGGTAAAGGTAACGACGAAGAAAAAGAACAACGACAAGAGAGCGAGAGAGTGAGAGAGCAGTTAATGCAGCTGGTGTTTACAGTGCAATAGATAACAATCGATTGTTTACGTTTTAATTTTAATTTTAATTTGGCTATAAAGATTTGTCTGCTCCCGACAGACACTTTGCAACGTTCCTCGAAGGCTTTGCAATTTACTTCAAAATGATGTAGGAAAGAGTTATAGCCAAAAGAACAGCCTTTCCGATGATACCAGTCTCATTCCAATGGCTCTTTATTTATAGCTGCTATGTCTAACCAAACTTTTCCCTCTATTGATGCCCCCTTCTCCCCTACTTTAAATTTGGCATAATTTAGATTTTTTCTTTTTTTAATTAAGCCACGCCCTTAACCCCTTCTCCCACAACCAATAAAAAAACCAAAGATTTTTAAGGTTCTGTTGTAAAATTGTATCTATAGATATGTCTGTTTTTCTTCATCATCTAGTATTATATTTATAGGTTTTCATCAGAATCATCGTGTTCAGTCATTGAGATTTTTCAACGACTATCCTTTAAACTCGAAATAATAACGCCGATATAATTAGTTAAACGTTATAATAAGAATTTTTATTGTTGCGGATAATATTGGAGGATACAGAAAATATATGCCAATATATTGAGCGCGCGCAATGAATGTACATGAGAGAGTGATCCCGCTTTAGATAATTAGCGCAGATAAAGCTCTCTATCTGACGATGCTGCCGATAAGCGCTGAAGTCGAGCGGCCGAGAGAGAGAGAGAGAGTCGGCTTGCGACCAACGAAGGCGAGAACATAAGCAATTAGTATGTAATACGAAAGCTTTGTTTGAGCTTTATCTATAAATTAGGTGGCGGCTGCTGCTTGTCCCGACATTCTCCCCCCAGTTGGGCCTGGCTTCCAACTTCGTCCTTAAGGGGCAAAAGGCACAGCTTAGATACTGCGCGCTTGGTGGTTCCAGATGAAGTTCTGATCACCGCCACTCGAGCCACTCCGTCCCTACCAGATACCAGTTCCATGATTCTCGCGAGCGGCCACTTCATCGGGGGTAGGTTCTCGTCCTTGACCAGCACCACATCGTTGACTGCCAAAGCAGGGCCGGAGGTACGCCATTTGGAGCGTTGCTGAAGGAGGCTTAAGTATTCCTCTTTCCATCGGGACCAGAAAGACTGCTGCAGAAAGGACACACGTTGCCAACTGTCCAGACGATTGAAGTTTAGCTTTGTAACATCAGGTTCGATTAAACTAGATGGCGGACCTCCAGTTAAAAAATGTGCTGGCGTTAGAACATCGAGGTCTGCAGGATCTTCTGAAAGAGGCAATAATGGTCGTGAATTTATGACAGCACCAATGTGGCAAAGCAGAGTTCGCAGCTCCTCAAATCCAAGAATTGAGGACCCCACAGCCCGGTAAAAATGATGCTTGGCAGTTTTGACTGCCGCTTCCCAGAGTCCGCCGAAATGCGGAGATCGAGGAGGAATAAAATGCCATTCGATGGACTCAATCGCACAAAACTCCAGAAGTGTCCGCTGATGCTCGTCGCTGATAAAGAGCCGCCGCAGCTCACTTAGCTCGTTTCTGGCTCCAACAAAATTTGTAGCGTTGTCCGACCAAATGTGTTGTGGCTTTCGGCGGGTGCATATAAACCGTTTTAGTGCCTGCAAGAACGCAGTAGTGGATAGATCCTTTACGAGCTCCAAGTGGACGGCCTTTGTAGCAAAACAAATGAAGACGCTCACGTAGCATTTTACCGGAGCCTTATTACGAACTTCTGGCTTGTAATGGAATGGCCCACAAAAATCCACGCCAGTGACTCCAAAGACTTGGCAACCGTTGACTCTTTGTTCCGGGAGATCAGCCATAATGTGCTCCAGCAGGCGAGGCTTGGACCGGAAGCATCGGATGCATTTGTGCAACGCCTTCGTCACCGTTTTCCTCCCCCCAATTGGCCAATATTGGGATCGAATCATAGCCAAAAGAGCACGAGGTCCCGTGTGTAAATTTCGCTCATGGAAATCAACAATTATAGCATGAGTGACTGGGTGGCTTCTAGGGAGTATAATTGGATGACGACTATCAACATCCAACAGCGAATTATTCAGGCGACCATCTACACGCAGTAGACCGAACTTATCCAAGAAGGGTGAAGATGTGGCAAGTACGCTGGACGACGATATCTCTTTGCCATTCTGAAGCGACCTTATATCATCCCAAAAATGCACCCGCTGTACCAGCCGCAATAAAAGTTGAGTTCCAGACTTGATATCTCCTGCGGTGATTCCCTTGTGGCGTATTCGATGACAAAACTTGTGCACATAAGCAAATACCCGCTGCAGAGATGAGAAGGAATTAGCGTACTTGGAGGCTATTATGTCCACATACGGCGACTGAATGAGCAAAACCTTTGCGCGCAGTTCCAGGGTCGGCCTCTCAGCTGGGCCCGCAACTGGCCACTCATCTTGAGGACCAAGAAGAAACGGAGGACCATGTGCCCACAGCTCATCAACGATCAACTCATTAGGAAGAGCACCACGGGACAGGATGTCCGCCGGATTCAAGGATGTGGGAACATAGCGCCACTCCATCGTTCTGGTTAACTCCTGGATCGTCGTAACTCGATTGGCAACGAAAACATTAAACCGTGCAGGCTCCGCTCGAATCCAGGACAGCGCCACTGCAGAATCGCACCAACAATAATGTTTCCCAGCGTATATCTTCAGATTAGCTACTTCTGACATAAGCCGCACCAGCAATTCTGCTCCTGATAGTTCCAGTTTCGGCACGGTAACAGTCTTTAGCGGCGCCACTCGAGACTTCGAGCAAAGCAAGTGACTTCCCGCTCCTGTACCCCTTGAGACGACATAAATACAGGCACCATAAGCCTCGATGCTAGCGTCACAAAATCCATGAATCTCCAAATCGGTCGGTGATGATAGTGACCATCTGGGAAAATCGGCCCTCTGAGCCATAGCGAAACTGCAGCAAATTTTTTCCCAATCAGAGTGAAGAGCCTGAGGAAGACTCTCATCCCAAGACAACTTCTCACGGCACAGCTTCTGAAGAAAGATCTTTGACCTTGTGATGACTGGCCCGACAAGTCCTAAAGGATCATACAACCGGGCGATTGAGGAAAGGACGATGCGCCTAGTTGGATTTAAAGTTGACTGAAGGCCCTCAAATGAAAATAGCAAGCGATCAGTAGCAGGATCCCAAGCGAGGCCCAGAGTTTTCGTAAAGTTGCTGCCGTCATCAAATCTCAGAAACGACTCCCGATCCTCTTCCGGCACATCAGACAACACCGCAGCTACGTTGGAGCACCACTTTCTCAAGCGAAATTGACCCTTGGCAAGGATCCCTGATGTTTGCTGCATGATGTTGACAGCTTCAGCCACAGAAGCACCTCCAGAAATTAAATCGTCCACGTAAAAGTCGCGTCGCAGAATCTCGGCCCCCTTTGGAAACATCGACTGCTCATCCTCGGCCAATATATGCATTGCTCGCACTGACAAAAATGACGCTGGTTTTGTTCCATAAGTTACAGTGTCAAGTTTAAAAACCTGCAACTCGTCCTGGGTGGAATCCCGCCAAAGGATACACTGCAAATGGCTGTCCTCAGGGAAAACTCTGACACATCGGTACATTTTGCAGATATCTCCTGTAATGGCCACCCGATGGTAACGGAATCTTAACAGGATGTGAAGCAACTTTGGCTGTATAACTGGGCCGGACATCAACACGTCATTCAACGAATACCCAGAAGTGGTAGCAGCAGATCCATCAAAAACAACCCTGAGCTTGGTTGTTGAACTGTCCTCTTTCAAAACACAGTGGTGAGGTAGGAAGTACTGAGGAGTGAGGCTCGCATTAGCAGGAACTGCAGACATATGGCCCAACTCCAAATACTCCTTTCTGACATTGGCCAACTGGCAGAAAATGGCCCTCCTAGTGGCCTGGTAGATGAGCTGAAGCAGCAAGTTGCAACGCGGAGGAGGATGCTGCGGTCGCGAGCAATTTGCGCTGGCATGGGGTCCCACAGGTCGAAGGCGAAAATTTGAAGACGCTTTTTCACAAGCTCTGTTTCTCGCTGCAACTTACTCCGCCTCCAGTGGTCAAATCCATCTTTAGGGTACGTCCGCGACAATCAGGTCAATCATTTGTAGACCCAATAATAATTGTAAAACTGGAAAACGTACGCGGCAAGGTGGAGCTACTGAGAGCAATTGGGGCATACCGGCGAGACAAAAAAGTTCAACTTAGCCTACAGCTGATAGGGTTTGAGTCGCCAGCACTGATGTACATGAACGAACAGCTGACCAAATATAATTATGAGATCTTCAAAGAAGCCATGCGACTTAAAAAGCACAAGCAGCTTACAGCTGTTTTTACACGCCGTGGAGTGGTCCACGTGAAGCTGAGCGAAGGAGGGGAACCTCGATATATTCAAAGCTCGCTCGAGCTTTCTGAGCTGACCAACGATGTGGGCGGCGCGCATAGGAACTCATTTCGAGAATAATCAGACTCTCTCAATTTTTTATGTTAAACCTTCGATCATAGTCCTTGTATTTGTTAGTTTTAAAATTAATGTAGGTCGCTTTGTTTACTTTATGTTCTTTGCAGCTTCTTATCAATGTTTTATTTTATACATAATGCGTGCGCAACTGACAATTTTGCTTAAACATTTAAAATGGAAGACAATTTAGAAGTCTCAAATAGCCATGCCCTTTTGCGAATCCTCACCAAACAAAGATCTGGCCTTAAAGTTTGTCATTTGAACGCTCAAAGTCTGCCGAGAAAAATTGAAGAGTTCAGATATACATTTGTGAATTCTGGTGTAGATATTATATGTGTATCTGAAACGTGGTTTGCCAAAGATGTCTTGGATACGTTAATTTCATGTGATGGTTTTAATGTCTATCGTGCGGATCGTGCCAGTCATGGGGGGGGGGGCGTAGCAATATATGTTTGTAAGCAATTAAAGTGCAAGTTTATATGTAAGCATCCCGATAGTAGCCCAATAGAGTACTTGTTTCTTGAAATTACTAGTAAATACACACCAAAGAAAATTCTTATCGGATGCATCTACCGCCCACGTTGCAACATTAGCTATAGTGACGTTATTAAATCCTTAACAGATATATCTTTAAGTTATGCAGACATTTTATTAGCTGGAGATCTTAATAGCAACATGTTGCGGGAAACACATCTTAAAAGCGAAATGGAATCATTAGGTATGAAGCTGGTAAACTCTGTGTTTCCAACACATTTCACCAAAACATGCAGTTCTTTATTAGATGTTTTCTTTGTTAATGACCTTGCAAAAGTATATGTATATGATCAACTTATCGTCCCATCGTTCTCAAAACATGATCTCATATATCTGACCTACAACTTTGACCTTCAACACACTGCCGAATCAATAGTATTTAGAGACTTTAAGAATATTGACTATGACATGCTTATGGCCGAACTTGACATTTGCAACTGGAATAACATTTTCATATCCCCAACGGTAGACCAGCAGCTCACAGAGCTTCAAAACAACATAAGCTACCTGTATGATTTATTTGTTCCAGTCAAAAGCAAAGTTATAAAACACTCAGCTAAACCGTGGTTTAACAATGACGCGTATCAAAAGTGGAAAAGGTACAGGACTCCAATACATTACGGCCGCTTTAAGTTATTAAGACAGACAGTGACTAAATTAATTGAATCCGCGAAGATAGGCTTTTGTAGCCGTAGGTTTAAAAACTTAACATCTACAAGTCAAACATGGAGAGATATTAAATCATTAGGAATAGGCAAACAAAAAGCAACACCAGTTCAGGATGTTGACGAAGAGGAACTGAACCTAAGACTGTCGGAATGCAATGTACCTGAAATCTGCAATAACAATATGTACCTGAGATCAGTACCTGAAAATGTCTGTGATAATAGGTTTAGATTTGTGTGTGTCAATCAATGTGAAGTGCTTTTCAACATCCTTAAAATCAAATCAGATGCAGTTGGACTGGACGATATCAACCCTAAATTTTTAAATTTATTGCTTCATAAAATCATACAATACATAACACACATTTTTAATACTGCCATAACAACATCTACATTTCCAGACAGTTGGAAAATCGCCAAAATAGTCCCCGTCCGAAAGGCAAACAATGAATATAGGCCCATCTCTATCCTTCCCTATTTGTCCAAGGCCTTTGAAAACATAATGGCAGCCCAAATTAATTTGTTTATGCAAGAAAATGATTTACTAAACCATATGCAATCCGGATTCCGGAAAAATCGTAGTTGCACTTCAGCTATCATAAAAATTTCAAATGATATACGTGACTATGCTGACAAATCCTTTGTGACCTTCCTTGTACTCCTTGACTATAGTAAAGCCTTTGACACTGTTAATCATGATGTTCTATGTGCAAAATTAAAAAATCAGTTCAATTTTTCAAAAACTGCCGTTAAACTTATGTCCTCATATCTACTAAATCGTCGTCAGTCTGTTGTAATTTCAAATGTCTCGTCTTCTTTTGTATCTCTAAAACGTGGCGTGCCTCAAGGTTCTGTTCTTGGTCCGTTGCTGTTTACTCTTTATGTGAATGATCTTCCTTCTGCGTTATCAAATTGTAATGTCCATATGTACGCAGACGATGTCCAAATGTATGTGAGTCGTCCCCTACGTAGAATAGATGAGTGTGTAGATATATGTAATAGTGAACTGGTCCAAATAAGCAACTGGGCAAAAGATAACGGGTTAGGTCTTAATCCGGCAAAATCCAAGTGTCTCATAATTTACAAAAAGAAAATTAGCATTAACTCCATCCAGCCCTTAGTTTTAAACAGCATACCTATTGAATACGTTGAAAAAGCCACTAACTTGGGCTTTGTTTTTAACAGTACGCTGACCTGGAGTGATCACATTAACGCAGCTGTAGGGAAAACGTATGGACTACTTAGAGCAATTTACCAGGTTAGAAATTATTTACCCACAAACATACGTTTGTTGCTTGCCAAATCGTGTCTGATCCCAGCACTTTTTTATGGGATTGAAGTTTTTGCAAACAGTGATTCAATCAGCCAGCACAAAATTAAAGTGGCCTATAATAGCATTGCGAGATTCGTATTCAATCTGCATCGATTTGATCACGTCACAGGATTTGCTTACAAAATATTTGAACTGCACTCGGCAGACTGGATGAAAATGAGAGTGTTAGTATACCTACATAAAATAATTATTACTAAACAACCAAGCTACCTCTTTGAAACGCTTAGATTTGCCAATTCGCTCAGATCAAAAACTATCATTCAAATAAGGCATAGATCCCTGCTTTCTGACCGGCAATTCTTTATTTATGCAATAAGGTCATGGAACCAACTACCAAACTGTATTCAAAATATTAGTAGTGCAGCGCAGTTTAAGGCAAAATTAATTTCTCATTTCCAAGCAGCTAACATGACATAAAATAAACATAGCGACCCTAGCTTTAGATTAAATATAAGTATAATTACAATTTGTGAATTAGAGTTAAGTCAATTATTGACACAAAATTAACTTGTCATGTGTGACTAGCGCATTAAATTATAAGTATTATACTTGTAGCGTTAGGAAGAAGATATAAATAAATAAAAATAGCTTTAAACGCAGCATACTGATTCTTCAATTGAGCGTGACGACTGAGCTTCCTTTCTAGAGAGAGAAATCGACGCACGGCTTGGGGATACGATTCTCCCAGCAAATCAGAACTGCATTTCAACGGCAGCCTCACACCATAAGCGCCTGACTTCAGCCGAGTAGAGTGTTGCACAATATGCGCTTCGCAATCCAGCTCTTCCTTTGTCCACTTCACTATTGGTTCGGAGCAGTCATAAAAGAGGCTGGCTCCGATGAGCAAATCGATACGCTGTGGTCGAAAGAATTCTGGATCAGCGAGATTAAGATTGCATGGTATATTCCAATTGGAGACATCTAAGCAGAAACTAGCCTGGAGATCCGTAATGTTGCCAGCGACGACTGCACTAATAAGAGACGAGTATTCTGAATAGTGAGAACTTAGGAGCACATCAACAGAGAATCCGTCCGTCCCATAGCCGGTATCGCCAATTCCAGACACCGACATGAATGATTTGCATTTACGCAACTGCAGCTGATTAGCCAATCGGGACGTAATCATGTGTACTTGAGATCCAGAATCCAGAAGCGCTCGGCAAGGAACAAAAATACCAGCGCGGCTCCTAACAAGTATGTTCGCTGTTGCAAGCAAAGCTATATCGCCGCTACGACCTTGGGCAATTAAGGCATTGACTGTGGATGGCGATGAGGCTAGAGGTTTAGAACCCTCGGATGAGGAGGAAATGGGTAAAGCAACTGGCAGATGGCCTCTAGAAGACTGCGAGTCCAGAAAATGCAGCAAACTGTGATGCCGTCTCCCACAGCTGTGGCAATTATTAGCGACGCAGTCTCGCAGGTGATGGTCGGTTCTGAGACATTTTCGACAAAGACCAAGTCGCCTAGCCTCGCCTAGGCGGCTCTCAGGGGACAACAGCAGAAACCTTGGACACGCAGGCACCTCATGGGACCTCCCACCGCATAATATACAGGTAGCGGGAGGCGAATTAGTAATAATGAAGGCGGATCTACTGTTATTAGCAACTCTACGTCTTCCCACCTGAGTGCCTGGCGCGTATGCGGCCATGGCCACATCCACAGCCTCGAGAGTCCTGCATCGCTGCTCCAGGAATTCCGCCATCGAGTCCCACGTAGGAATAAGGTCGGAATTGATGGCAGTCTGGCCTTCCTCCCACTTCGCCTGGATAGCTGGGTCCAATCTTTGAAGAAGCACCTGGACGATGATGCAGCCGGCAATTTGTTGCGTCGTTCCCAAATTCTTCAAGGCCCGCATATGGGCATTGAACTTATCTGAGAATCCTCGTAGACCTGCCACTGAGCTACCTTCCACGACACAGAGGCCTAGAATCTCGTTCACATGAGCCTGAAATATTAAACGACGGTTACTAAATCGCTTTTCCAAAAGACCCAATGCAACGTCATAATTTTCCTCGGAAGTTTCCAAGGACCGAACTGCTTCTAACGCTGAGTCGCGAAGACAGGATCGTAGCCTCTGCAGCTTTTCCACCTTGCTTATATGTGGATTTCCGCCTACCATAGCACTATGGGGCATTTGACCACTTTTGTTGGCCGAAATTAATAACTCGGCCAATTCAAAAGATATTGACATGAAACTTTACCAGTCGCCATTTTTTATCCCTACGCATATTATATATGAGAATCATCCGGATCGGACAACTATATCATATAGCGGCCATAGAAACGATCAAATTAACTTTGCTGTTTTTGGAGATAAATGCACATAACTTTATAAATATCAATTACACAGGTACACAGCCAAAAATTTCCACGAACCATTTCAAATTTTCCATGATATTTGGGTGCTCCTGAGTAAAAGTCCCATACAAAATTATTTTCCATCACCTACTGGTTCCGCGGTATAGCTAAGAATACAAAAAACCGATGTTTGCCGACATTTTGAACTACGTGGCCTATATAATTGGACTTACCTCAATTATTTTCGCTGAAACCTACTCTCAATACATCACGGCAATCGTAAAAAATAGTCCGCATTGTGAACCATTGCCCATGTCTTTGGAATTCGACGCCAAAGTCGAAACTCCCAAAATTTTAAAGATTTCTCTGATGAAAAAACAATTCTGAGAATTTAATCTTGAATGGAACTAATTTTAACTATTCGTTGAATCTATTCTTCATTGTATGCTTTAATTTCGATTTAAAGCGTTTTCATGAGGATATTTTATTGGATTTCTTATACCAATAAAACCGTTTATTTTATTTTATTATCTACTCCTATGTGCTGTCAAATTTCAAATAAGTCAAGGCATCCTATAGAATGCGAGTAAACATGTATGTTTCTCTATGTATGTTCAGTGAACGTTTTTAATTTCTTAGTTCTAGAGGTTGCCATGACTTATTCAAAATTTGACAGCACATAGGAGTAGATAATAAAATAAAAAAAACGGTTTTATTGGTATAAGAAATCCAATAAAATATCCTCATGAAAACGCTTTAAATCGAAATTAAATCATACAATGGACAATAAATTCAACGAATAGTTAAAATTAGTTCCATTCAAGATTAAATTCTCAGAATTGTTTTTTCATCAGAGAAATCTTTAAAATTTTGGGATTTTCAACTTTAGCGTCGAATTCCAAAGACATGGACAATGGTTCACGATGGCGACTATTTTTTAGTAGTGCCGTGATGTATCGAGAGTAAGTCCTAGCAAAAATAATAAAGGTAAGTCCAATTATATAGGCCACGTAATTCAAAATGTCGGCAAACATCGGTTTTTTGTATTCTTAGCTATACCGCGGAACCTGTAGGTGATGGAAAATAATTTTGTATGGGACCTTTACTCAGGAGCACCCAAATATCATGGAAAACTTGAAATGGTTCGTGGAAATTTCACAAAGTTTAATTTTGTGTTCCTGTGTTATTAATGTTTTTATAACAATATTAAAAGTTTCGTACAAATCGGACGACTATATCCTAAAGTTCTCAAAAAAAGGGCGAAAGGAAAGAATTTCCTTTACATTTGAACGACTTTTTGTTTAAGTTGTAGCGGAACTTTCGTTTTAAAGCCGCTAAAGTTCACTTAAGCTAGTTAAAAACAAAGCTAAGTAATTCTACTCTATTTTGATAATAATTTAAAGCCAGAAAAGTCCTTACTTCCTTAGCCACCAGAGCAAACGATAGGAGTGTGTGAAATTTGAGGTTATTGTCTAAAAAATCAAATTACTGAAAAAGTGGCAAAAAGTGGCGATTCTGACCATATACATTTTAACAACAATTAAATAATCTACAAATCCCAATAGGTTTCAGAAGTGGACTCCGCTGGACTCACTTTGTTGCTCCATTTGAAATTTACTTTTCTTACAAAAATTAACATTTTAGACCACTCCCTTTAACACTCATTTATAAGAAAAAAACTCTTGATTTTTGTCGTTTAACCACACAAATACTTAGTACACAGCGCAATCCTTTTAATTCAATCCAAAAAGTTTACTTAGATTGCTTAAAAACTCAAATTTAAAGCACTTTAAAACTGCAAGCGAAACGTTGAAACACAACAGCCGGAGAATTGCATTTCGAACAGCTGATTTAACAGCTTCTACCTTAAAAGAGGCGACCTCTATCGGATTTCTGTAAACATAACATTGTTAAATGATCTTCTGTTAACACATCCTCAAACAACATTTTTTGTTTTAACGACTTTTAAAAAATGGGTTTTGGCCAACAAAAGTGGTCAAATGCCCCATAGTGCATAGTTAAGAAGATATATTGGAACTCAGACCACTCGGAGTATCCTCCACTGAAGGTAGGGAGCGAAATAGGCGGCAGAGCTTGAAAGCTGCGACTGAGCCCTGGGTCTGGCATAGAGGAGATCCCGTTGGTGAGAGTTGAGTGGGCAGCCATTTGAGCAGAGCGTCGCAAGGTTTCGTGCTCTATTTCAGCGTGCATCGTCGCGACGAGCTCCGCCACGGTCCATCGCAAGTCGCTGCCGATCTCCGAAATGTCTAATTCTTCAAGATTCCCGTGGATGGCCTTGAAGTCATCGTACACTGAGCCTACCTGGCCATGACGCACGTGGAGCATGGCGTCCTCCACGCTTGAAATTGGGTGAAGGGCTCCTTGTATCCTCTTCAAATCCTGGAGGAGAGCATTGGCCTTGCATTTCAAAATAGCACTCCGAGGTAGAGTGGGTGAACCTGCGTCTGCCATCGCCACCAGTCTCAAATTCCGACCAATTTAACAAAGCTAAACTGCAGCGAAACTAGTATAATTATTTTTATACCCGTTACTCGTAGAGTAAAAGGGTATATTGTATTCGTGCAAAAGTATGTAACAGCTAGAAGGAAGCGTTTCCGACCCCATAAAGTATATATATTCTTGATCAGGGTCACTAGCCGAGTCGATCTAGCCATGTCTGTCTGTCCGTCTGTCTGTCCGTCTGTATGAACGCTGAGATCTCGGAAACTATAAAAGCTAGAGGTATGGTATTTGGCATGAAGATTCTTGGAGTTCCTACGCAGCGCAAGTTTGTTTCCAGAAGGTGCCACGCCCCCTCTAACGCCCACAATAGCTAATATACGATTTTAAAAATTTAAATATTTTGGAAAAGTAAAAATGCAGTTTTGTTGTGCTTATCAATACCTATCGAAATGTAGAAGAAATTTTTTAAATCGGACCATTCGTTAAAAAGTTATTGCTGAGCAAAGTTTAAATCTCCATCTCCCTCGCACTCCCTTTAGCCGAGTGACGGGTATTAGATAGTCGGGACACCAACCCGACTATAGCGTTCTCTCTTGTTATTTATTTGTATTTTCGTATTATTTTATTATTTATTTGTATTATTTATTATTTATTTTATTATCTAATAATAGTTTTAATTTGCTCGCGACGAATACAACCTGTCCAACTGTGCACGGTTGGATATAATATTATATAATAATATTTCGTATTTGACCACGGCGAACGCAAACTGTCCCACTGTGCCCACAAGAACCGTACCCGAATTAGCGGCTGTATGTTTGTATGTATGCGTAGGTAGCAGGTGCACTAAATAACGGACCGGATGGCAATTGACGACCGGCATGCACTTTATAACTATTTTTGGTTATGAAACTTTATATGTATGTTTATTTATTTTAAACAATGATATGCACTGTAGTGTATATATGTGTATATTTTATAAACTTTATTTTACTTTCGCGAATTAATAATTGTTTCAAAATATCACGTCGGGGTCACCAATGTTCAGTCATTGAGATTTTTCAACGACTATCCTTTAAACTCGAAATAATAACGCCGATATAATTAGTTAAACGTTATAATAAGAATTTTTATTGTTGCGGATAATATTGGAGGATACAGAAAATATATGCCAATATTTTGAGCGCGCGCAATGAAAGTACATGAGAGAGTGATCCCGCTTTAGATAACTAGCGCAGATAAAGCTCTCTATCTGACCATGCTGCCGATAAGCGCTGAAGTCGAGCGGCCGAGAGAGAGTCGGCTTGCGACCAACGAAGTCGAGAACATAAGCAATTAGTAGGGGAGAGTAGGGTAATGTGACGAGTAGGGTAATGTGACGAACTCGTCGAATCTCATATATGACGTCACGACAAAAATTCCAAATAAATGTAGTCGTCTGCCCTTATCGTGTCGACAATGTTTTTACAGTAATATTAATAAGAAGTCCCGTAATTTGTTCGTGAGGTAATTTTCGCTAAAAATGTGGTGCGCAAACTAGCAAACATATTCAGTTTACTTGTGTTTCAGCAGTGCCAGAGCAAAGATGAGTGGAAAATAAAATCAGACAAATATATGCACGTATACATAAGATCTTTATCAACAGTTTTTGGTACTTTGCGTTTTTTTCTTTTGCGCCGTTTGAGAGTGACCCCGTTTTTGCTACAAGTCTACCTGGTAGGGTAATGTGACGAACTTTTTGTAGGGTAATGTGACGAACTTTTTTTATTCAAGAATTTTAATTGTTATCGTTGATTATGTGTAAAAAAAATATAAGAATACCAGATAACATTTACTGCTGCAGTTTAATT
This sequence comes from Drosophila prostipennis, assembly GCA_037075205.1. Classification (NCBI taxonomy): domain Eukaryota; kingdom Metazoa; phylum Arthropoda; class Insecta; order Diptera; family Drosophilidae; genus Drosophila; species Drosophila prostipennis. The sequence goes on from JBAMCJ010000553.1 coordinate 31,842, forward strand.
GTTGTTTTGTATATTTTTTAGTAGTGACGTCAGTTGAATTAAATTTAAAAAAAATTGCATTTTGACAAATCTGTTTTTTTGTAAGTTTGGGCATTATCTTGTTAGCGCACGCTAACCCTTGAAATAAATCATGTAAATAGCCTATAATCATGTAAATAGCCTATAATCATGTAAATAGCCTATAATCATGTAAATAGCCTATAATTCTACATTGTGTTTTTTTTAAACCAAGTGTTCTTATCTCACCATTCCAAAATAAGAAAAGACCAAAACTGGGGACTCGACCTTTACACGAGTTTCCGGTCACCCATTGAATAAAACGTTGACCAGAGAAGACGAAAGCTCCGCATTTTTCCTTAATTTTCCCTGTAAAACTCATCGACAATCTAGCTGTGGAACGGAGCGTTGTCCTCGGCATTCTCATCATCACTAACATCATCAACATCATCCCCGCAACCGCCAGCAATAGCCACCCAGCGCTACGCCATCCTCATCTCCAGCATCAAAGCAGCAGCTATCAAGCTCCGCCACTTAGCTGCCAGCTTTTCATGGTCCATCTCGCAAACATCGAATCATCGCCCTATTCCAAAAAAGGTAAATGATCGTGGCTAACCCACAAGCCACGTTAAAAAGAAATTTTACATTTTTTCCCTTAAGTACAATCAGGGTAACATCACCCTTACGCAAATAAATACAGTCCACAAGAATAATAAAGTACACAAACTCAAATAAGTTAAAAAAGCCAGTCCCTTTGCACTGTACATTTTTAATTTAAAGATCTGTCTCACATTTACACACACACCTGTAAAAAGAACATAACCACGTGTATTATTGCACGCTCACACTAAAGCATTATTACACACACTACAACATAACCACGTGCATAAGTACCCTCGCACACTTGAACATTATTACACTCAATCCAATAAATATTTTGTGAATTTTAATAAAAGAAAAAAAAAGGACAGTCTCTGCCATATAAATGCATTTATCAGAAGAAACTCAGTGGTTTTTTAATTAACAATCTCGCTCTTTAAAATCACAAGTTTATCCGTCGCAGTTGCAAAAGTTGCAACAGTTAGAAGGACGGGCACTTTTAGCTTAGTCGTTCGCAGGGTCACGACTACAGAGGCCACACTCCCTTTAGCCGAGTAACGGGTATTAGATAGTCGGGACACCAACCCAACTATAGCGTTCTCTCTTGTTTTAATTAACAATCTCGCTCTTTTAAATCACAAGTTTATCCGTCGCAGTTGCAAAAGTTGCAACAGCGGGCACTTTCAGTTTAGTGTTCGCAGGTTCACATCACAAGTTTATCCGTCGCAGTTGCAAAAGTTGCAACAGCGGGCACTTTCAGTTTAGTGTTCGCAGGTTCACATCACAAGTTTATCCGTCGCAGTTGCAAAAGTTGCAACAGCGGGCACATTCAGTTTAGTGTTCGCAGGTTCACATTACAAGTTTATCCGTCGCAGTTGCAAAAGTTGCAACAGCGGGCACTTTCAGTTTAGTGTTCGCAGGTTCACATCACAACATTAATAACCATCTTGAACAGAAAAAACACCAATTTAACTTAATCACACTTATTTCAAACAATACACACGTCACAGACTATAGTATAAGCAATTATTATAGACTTGCCCACATCAAGAGGGATAAGGCCAGTTTTGAACAACACCAAAGTGTAAGAAGCAAGGTTAAGTAAATCTGTAAGTAGACATATTCCATTCTACTATTCAATATTCGCTCTCAATCATAACACAAGCCTCCGGCTAGTTCTTTCGCTCTCAATCACAACACAAGCCTCCGGCAAGTTCTTTCGCTCTCAATCATAACACAAGCCTCCGGCTAGTTCTTTCGCTCTCAATCACAACACAAGCCTCCGGCTAGTTCTTTCGCTCTCAATCACAACACAAGCCTCCGGCTAGTTCTTTCGCTCTCAATCATAACACAAGCCTCCGGCTAGTTCTTTCGCTCTCAATCACAACACAAGCCTCCGGCTAGTCCTTTCGCTCTCAATCATAACACAAGCCTCCGGCTAGTTCTTTCGCTCTCAATCACAACACAAGCCTCCGGCTAGTCCTTTCGCTCTCAATTCGCTCACACAATCAGAAAAATGACTGAATATCGGGCATTCAACTTCTCAAAAACCCGGTTTCTTCAGTTTTGCGAAAAAGCCCAAACACTTAACAGAACAGAGACAACCGTAAAAGAATGCATAGCTCGTGTAGACACTTTGTTTGAGCAGGTTGATCGAGATTTCAAAACCGCTTTAACCTCAGGCGAAGAAAACGACGAACTAGCGGATGTCGCAACACAGCATTTCAACGTATGTGAAGACGAGTTGTTCCGCGTCAAAGCTTCTCTCAAAGGGTTTCTTGTCGAGAGTTCAGTTGTTAATCCATCTCCAAATCAGAGCAACCTAAGCGGATTTGGCAACGAGCTCCCTAACTCAAATCACATTAAGGTTCCACCATGTGACACAGAGCCATTCCATGGCAACTATGAAGACTGGCCCTCGTTCAGGGACATGTTTACAGCAGTCTACACCAATCATCCCAAGCTTACATTAGCCCAAAAGCTTTATCACCTGCGACATAAAACGCATGGGGAAGCAGGCACAATTGTAAAGCGCTTTCCCTTATGCGATGAAAATTTTTATCCAGCATGGGATGCGCTGAGCACAAGATTCGAAAACAAAAGACTCATTGTAGATACCCAACTCAAAAACATTTTCGATTTAAAACGAATTGGTTCCGAAGATAGCAAGGATATACAGAAATTCCAAGCTACCATTACAAGCTGCCTGGCAGTTTTATCAGCGCAGCAAGTCTCCACCGCCGACTGGGATCCCTTCCTAGTATACCACACCTCATCCAAATTACCTCAGCAGACACTCTCCCTATGGGAACAGTCACTAGAATCCAGGAAAGAAATGCCTACATGGTCCCAATTAACATCCTTCCTTACGTCCCGTATAGAAGTACTTGAACGTCTGTCCGCAATTAATCCAATAAAAAATTTTGTTCCAACCCAGGCAAAGTTTCACACCAAAATTCCCACTTTAGCTCACGCAGCTACAACAGACACTTCATGCAAATACTGCAAAAGTTCACACCACATACGCCAATGTGCAGAATTTAAAAATCTGTCACCCAAAGACCGCTATCAAGTTGCAAAAACAGCAAAACTATGCATCAATTGTTTGGCTTCCAACCACGCAACAAACGAATGCAAAAGTTTAAAAACGTGCATCACATGCAATAAGCAACATCATACTCTGCTGCATTTCCCGCCTCGACAGCAAGAATCCCAGGTAGTCGACGCACACTACGCGGGTCAAAATCCAAACGTGATATTACCCACTGCGATAGTCTACATTCCCTATAAAGGCGAACTTATTCGCATGCGAGCTTTGATCGACCCAGGCTCCCAAAGGTCATTTATCAGTGAAAAGGCTCAAAAACGCGTCAGTTTGCCGACCATAAAATGCCACTCAAATATTTCAGGGATCGGAGGTCATTACGTCAGCTCATCGTCCAAAATATGCAAATTTAAACTCACCAACGGGGAAGATCTGTGCTCTATACCAGTTGAGGCTATCGTACTCAAACGACTAACCAATCTTCTCCCGTCTATTTCCGTCACGAAACCAAAATCCCCAAGTCTAGATCAATTAAATCTGGCAGATCCCAACTTTTCAACCGCTGCAGAAATTGACATACGACATCACTCCCCAGATATTTCTAGAAGGCATAACAACGCCCCTAGACAACAATCTACTCGCTCAGCTCACGGAGTTCGGGTGGTTAATTAGTGGTCCACTACCCAACACCTCCACAGCCTATGCTTTTTCAACTCTAGTGGAAGAAGACACAGCAGACGTAGGAAAACAGCTACAAAAATTTTGGGAACTCGAAGAAATATCCGTAGCCAAAACCGTAACTGAGGTGGACAAAAATTGCGAAACCCATTACGTCAACACTACTCAAAGGTTACCGGATGGTAGATATATGGTGCGCCTCCCGTTCAAAAGTGAATTCCCCAAGACCATGTCCCTAGGTTCTTCCAGAAATATCGCTATGGGGCAATACGCTCGGCTCTACAAAACATTGCTTAAAGACGAGGCCATAAATATGGAATACTCCCGAGTCCTTCAAGAGTACATTGACCTAGGTCACATGACAGAAGTTCCACCCATGGAAATCATTCAGAAAAATCAATATCTCTCGTTTTACCTTCCTCACCATGCGGTCGTCCGACCCGAAACGCATCGCGTAAAACTCATTCTCAATTTGCACTAAACGATGTTCTCCATAAAGGCCCCGTTCTCCAAGGGGACCTTTTAGGCATCTTACTCAATTGGAGACTGTACAAATTCGTGTTTAACGGCGACATTGAAAAAATGTACAGGCAAATTTTAGTCCATCCGGACGATCGCCCATTCCAGCGTCTAATATTCCGTCCCAAACAATCAGCAATCATGAAAGATTTCCAGCTGAATACGGTCACATTCGGGGTAAACTGCGCTCCATTCCTAGCAATTCGCACGCTACAACAGCTAGCTGCGGACTGCAAAGAAAAATACCCTAGGGCAAGCCAAATCCTGCTCCAGGAAACTTATGTCGACGACATACTTGCCGGTGCTCACACTCTCGAGGACGCAAAAAATGCCCAAAGCCAACTTATTGCGTCGCTAAAATCCGCAGGATTTCTCCTCAAAAAGAACACTGCAAATCACATCAAGCTGTTGGAGAATATAGCTGTTGCAGACCGGTTAGATACCGAATTTTTGGAGGTGTCCGAAGCAAGTACGACCAAGACGCTAGGAATAAAATGGGACGCACAGAATGACGTGTTCCAATACAATATAAAAGCACCCACTCCATGCAAAACCATCACCAAAAGAGCAATGCTATCCCACGCATCCACTTTGTTTGACCCGGCAGGATGGCTTACGCCTATCGTAATCCACGCGAAACTGCTGCTCCAATCCCTTTGGAAAGAAGGTCAAGACTGGGACGAGTGTGTCAAGCCAACTACATTGACCACTTGGAACAAATTTCTCGAAGTTTTACCAAATATAAAGACCATCAGCATACCCAGATGGGTAGGATACGAACCAACGCAAGAAATCCAATTGCATGGATTTTCGGACGCATCAGAAAAAGCATATTGTGCCGCAATATACATTCGATCTAGTTACGCTGGATCACCCGCCCAATCCCATTTATTAGTTGCTAAAACCAAGGTTGCGCCACTCAAAGCAGTAAGCTTGCCGCGCTTAGAATTATGCGGCGCACATCTCTTGGCACGGCTAGTGCAACATACATTCAAGACAACGCAACTTCCTGAGCTAAAAACCTTCTTGTGGTCGGATTCCACCATAGTCCTAGCATGGCTGGAAAAACCACCAGGTACATGGAAAACGTTTGTCGCAAATCGTACGGCCGCCATACAAGAAAAAACTCGCAATGCCAAATGGAGCCACGTAAAATCCCACGATAACCCGGCCGATCTAGGCACCCGCGGCTGTACCCCCACCGAACTCAAAGACTCGCTATTATGGTGGCACGGGCCAAAATGGCTATCAATCCCAGAGGAAAATTGGCCTTGCAGCCAAGCTCCTGCTATCACTCCTCCAGAACAGAAGAAGGTTCAGCAGTTTTTCACGGAATCTGAAAACTTTGATATATGTGAACAATTCACGACTTACTCGCGAGCACTACGAGCAACAGCACGAATTATGCGTTGGTATCAAGCAAATCCCGCAACTCCCAAGGACAGTGCTCTCCAAATCAAAGACGCCAAAACTAGGCTTATTATAGCAGCACAACGCCTTTTCTATCCCAAAGAATATGATCAGTTACTCAACCGACATCCTATCTCCAACAAAAGCAAGTTAAGTACTTTATGCCCAATTATTGATTCCGTTGGGCAAATTAGAATCAATAGTAGATTAGCCAACGCAAACATACCCTACAAGGAACGATTTCCCATACTATTACCACCCAAATCGAAACTTACCACCCTGTTTATCGACTTCATCCACAGCACTCTTCTTCATGCTCAAAACCAGCTGATGCTAAGAGCGATTCGGCAAGAATTCTTTGTCCCCAAACTAGCCAATCTCGTTAAGGCATCTATTCGCAAATGTATAACATGTACGCGTTTTAAACAAGTCACAAAAAATCAAATTATGGCCGCACTTCCCCCCGAAAGAACACAATTTTCTCCCGCGTTCACTATAACCGGAGTTGATTTCGCAGGTCCATTTAATTTAAAAGCCTCCAATATACGAACCAAGGTAGTTCTCAAAGGCTACGTTTCCGTGTTCGTATGTTTCTCTACCAAAGCGGTCCACTTGGAAGCCGTCTCAGAACTTAGTTCAAAGGCATTCTTGCAAGCATTCGAACGTTTTGTCAGCCGTAGAGGCATCCCAAAAAAGGTTGTGTCAGACAATGGCCGAAATTTCCTTGGCGCCAGTAGAGAACTGACAAAAAACTTCGCAGAGTTCATGAAATCTGCAATTGATCATGTTTCCAGCCTTTACAGCAGTCGTGAACTAGAGTGGCAATTTATACCCCCCCACGCTCCCCATATGGGTGGACTCTGGGAAGCTGCCGTTAAGAGCTTCAAAAAGCATTTCACTCGAACCGCAGGTACCAGAATATTCACATTTGAGGAGTTTGCCACATTACTTGCGAAAAAGAGGCCGTTCTTAATTCTCGTCCGCTATGCATACCCAGATCCAATGTTGAAGACTTACTGCCACTAACTCCGGGTCATTTCCTTCGAGGAGCACCTTTAACGGCGCTTCCTGAAAATCCCAACGAATCTCTCTCCATACTAAACCGTTGGCAGAAGCTAAAACTTCTTCATCAAGAATTCAGCACCCGATGGCGACATGAATACCTTCATGAACTCCACCGAAGGTATAAATGGAAGCAACCAAAAACCAACCTTTCAGTTAATGACATCGTCATTATCAAGGACGACGCCTGCCCACCCACGCATTGGCGTCTTGGAAGAGTCATACACAAAGACCAAAATACACGCACAGTGGACCTCCAAACCCAAACTGGACCGCTCACGCGACCCATTGTAAAACTCCTGCCTCTCCCAATCAAAGACAACCCGTCTTCGGTTGAACAATAACCGAAATCCCACCCCATTCTCTCTATCTCTCTGTTAAAGTTGTCTAATTTATACACCCATACTAATTCCGTAATTAATTCCGTAGATGTACAAGTGCCGCATGTGCCACAAAGGTCATCCTTTGCGCGAATGCGCTAAATTCATTAAGTTGAGCATCCTGGAACGCCGTCGCGCCGCACGAAGAATGGGCTACTGCTCCAATTGCCTGGCCACCACACATCGCGTGCATCAATGCGATTCCAAAGAGGTGTGTCACAAGTGTGGAGACCTGCATCACACTTTGCTGCACCACGGCTACACCACCACGGAAGCTCCAGAAGCATCAAAGAAGGAAGGACGTCAACCGCGCAGCCCACGAAAGGACAGCTCTCCACCAAGCACCAACCGACCCGTTCGAGCGAGTCGTTCCAAAACAAGGAACACTTCCGAACGCCGCCCTCCGAGACGCAGTATCTCACCATCTCAGACGCTTCGCCAGCTGCAGGAAGCCATCAAAAGCCTAACCAAGCTTAAAACCGCCATCCGGCAGGGGGGGCGGCATGTTAGCGCACGCTAACCCTTGAAATAAATCATGTAAATAGCCTATAATCATGTAAATAGCCTATAATCATGTAAATAGCCTATAATCATGTAAATAGCCTATAATTCTACATTGTGTTTTTTTTAAACCAAGTGTTCTTATCTCACCATTCCAAAATAAGAAAAGACCAAAACTGGGGACTCGACCTTTACACGAGTTTCCGGTCTCCCATTGAATAAAACGTTGACCAGAGAAGACGAAAGCTCCGCATTTTTCCTTAATTTTCCCTGTAAAACTCATCGACAATCTAGCTGTGGAACGGAGCGTTGTCCTCGGCATTCTCATCATCACCAACATCATCAACATCATCCCCGCAACCGCCAGCAATAGCCACCCAGCGCTACGCCATCCTCATCTCCATCATCAAAGCAGCAGCTATCAAGCTCCGCCACTTAGCTGCCAGCTTTTCAGAAACAGTAAAAACAAGCTCCAACAACAACACACAAAGAACAAAAAAGAGCTTCCTCCTAGACGGACCTGCTAAAATAAATGAGGTTAGGTTGCATTTTTAATGGCACACGTGCATCGGCACGTTTCGGCAGCTGATAAAAACATTTTTAATATCTTGAAATATTAATAAATAACAGGATATAAACATCATTGGGGGGTAAGCGGGGGAAAGCACTTAAAACTTTACCTAAACATTGTAATGCACAACATTTACGAACTAAATAAGACGCACGTTTTACCACTTCTTTACATAAAACACAGCCCAAGTTATTTATACATTTATCTGTATAAACAAAGTATATACCGTTATGAACAATATCTATTATATTCGAATTGGGTTAAACCGTGCTTTATATTTTCTTAGAATATTTTTAATTCACTGCGTTGCACTGCACTGTTGACAAATTACAAGTAAGTAAGCACGTCATCGACGTTTTCGACCACTCAAAGTATATACCTCAGGGAAAGAAGTATATGTGCATTGAAACTAAGTGAAGAAAAACAGTTCTAAACAAGGATAATGTTTTGGAATAAATTTTATTTATATCCTTTGAATGCATATTAACAAAAAAATAACAGTATTGTTTCCGTAAACTTTTAGGGTAACTTAAAATGTAACAATCAACGTTTACTTCATATGCAATAAGTATATGTGCATATTAAATAAAAATTCAAAATACTGTTTAAATTTTTTTTTTAGAATTTTTTATGTTTTCCTGTTTTAATAAAAACTTGACTTATCCGGTTAGGCATTGAAGTTGCCAAATTTTGTAGATTTGTGGGATTCAATTGATCCCATTCCTGGATCAATGCCTTTTTGAGGTCAGTTAAGGTGTCAAACTGGCGTCAATTCTTGTAAACTTTGTTGGATAATAATCCCCAAAGCTCTTCTATTGGGTTTAGATCCGGGCTGATCGCTGGCCATTGCAAAAAAGGTGGCTTTCTAGCTGCCAAAAAGTCCTTTGTTTTACGAGCCGTGGGGATTAACGCGTTGTCTTGTTGAAATATCCACTTATCTCCGTAAATGTCTCAAGCAAATTCGATGAGTAATGTTTCTTGCAACTCTATTTATATTTTCGCATTTGTTCTAGTTGGTTTAAAACAAAGGGGAGACTTCCCAGCATACCCAAATCCTGCTTAAATCAACAATGAACCTCCACTGTTGTTTCGATTACGGCAGACCTGTCGTGGTTGCCATTTATCGCGCCAATACTTTGAACAAGAGTCAGGGCCATCTAAATTACATTTTTTTCGTCTGAAAATATATTTTTTTAAACTCCTTAGACCAAAATTTGGTCTTCTCAGCAAATTGTAGGCGAGCGGTTATATGGCGCTTTTTCAGCCTTAGCACAACGTCGCGGGAAGCATATGTAACCATTTCGTTCTCGTTCAAAATTTAGTTTATACGTCTTTTCTGTTTTGAACAGATAGATGATGAATTTGCCTCTTGCACCGTGCGTCGATTTAGTTGGGCCTACCGCTTTTGCTAATTTTTCATAAAATTCTTGACTTTTAAGAAAGGGACTTACTGTGTTTCAGTGCCTATTTAATCTGTAAGCAATATAGATAATGGACTGGCCTGATTCGGCCAGTCCTTTGTTCATACCGCGATCTTTCTTTGACAAATGTGTATCACGAGGCATTCTACAGAAAAATTAAAAATATTATTAATTAATTTACTCTAAAAGTATTCAAAAAGTATTCAAAAGTAATGTTACTTACGTTCTGAAGATTATACAACTTTTTTAAATCACTTTGTTAGCTTACTCGCTATTAATAGCACAATAATATCGTTTTGCACATATACTTATTTCCTATGAAAATCGCAAGTTCCAGCACATGTTATTAAAAACGGTACAACGAATGAAGCCCAAAGAGGACCATTCAAGTGGACGATCTTCATAATAAATAGGAATACAAACTTGCATACCTACAAAAACTGTACCGTTAACTTTAGAGAAAATATAAGCAAATTAAAAAGTGCACATATACTTTTTTCCCTGAGGTATATTCTTTATCAGCACCAATGGCCGAGTCCATCTAGCCATGTCCGTCTGTCCGTCTGTCCGTTTCTATACTGTAACGAATCCTGATCGCCCCGAGTTGGCTGAGCTAGCTCAGGGAATTGGTTGGAGTCGGTCCACGAATTTATACTCGTGGCAGTACCCCGAATGAGAACAAAATAATATCAACTTCACGACAATGCCTTTATTTCTGCTTATTTTGCTAGCCACACGAGGTTCCGCCCAGATTTCCACTCCGGTGTCGCCTTTCCCGTGTATCCGCTCCGACCGGTCCGCTAGGACGTCGTCCTAAGCTCCGATTGGGCTACCTTTGACCAACTCGGTCGTCAGTGCCTAGTAGGCACTGACTACGCTGGCTGGTAGACTCGCCGGCCTCGTCGGCGAAAACCGCTCGACTGGGCGACTAGCGCGCACAGCTTGGTCACTGTCCGATCCCGTGGCTCGCCGGTCAAACGACTCGGCTGAGGCCTTCGATTGCCGGACTGACAAGTGTCCTTCGGGCAAGATTGGCCGGCCTCCGTTAAAGTACTCGCCTCCTGGGCTATTTTGCCTAATCGTCTAGGGTTTTTCATGACTTGGGTCCGCCGCGCTTGTCCCCATTTCATGCCCTTATAAGGTAACAAATCTTGCTGACTCTCGACGCTGCTCGGCTCTTCGCTCCTTCACCATTTCTCGTAGTCCGCTATCCCACTTGACTCTCGTTTCCCCAGCGTCTTCTAACGGCCTTTCCCTCCAGCCTCGACCTGGAACACCCAAGTGGTTCCCCGTCTAGAGGCACCGCTTCGTCCCCTTAGGTACTGTTCCTTGTATTTAGGTACCGTTCCCTGTAATTAGGTACCAATCCCGGTATTTATTCTAGTGAGGCATTCCAATACCTTACACTCCCCCCTTTCTTTCCAGGGAAAATCCTTCCAGTTTCCCTTTACCATCCATGATCATTTAAAATTTCCGAGCACGCGCCGTCCGGCAACTCCGCCGTTTAAGCCCCGCGCTTCTTTGCCCGAGTGGCCAGATCGCCACGGATGGCCTTCGATCTCAGTCCGTGTCTTTGCTCGATATCTTTATCCGAGTTCCCCGCCATTTAGTATCTAGTATTTTACATGGTGTGACCCTCCTACGGTATCGGTCCCCCTATCGGCGCTTCTCCGATCTCCCGTTCCATCTTTAGCATTTTCTCGGCCCCGTGATTTCGTTTTTTTTCTTTCCCTGCTCCTGGTAAGTTTTGATATTTTCCCATCATTGGCTTTTCAACTCCCGAACGTGCTGGTTGTGTTTTTTCTGTAGAGTAAAAAATCTGTGTATTTTTCACATTTGGACTGTATAGTTTTGAACCTTGAGTGCTGGGAGTCTTTCTGTAGTGCCTGCAATTTCTCTGCTAACCCTAATTAAGGGCGATTTAATCTTCAAACTGGGTAAGTTTTAAGCTGGAGAATATAGCGGATAAAGAAAAGTGAATAAAGAAAAGTGAAAAAAGAAAAGAAAAAAAAAATGGCCGATGCCGACATGTCGGCGGCTGGCCCAGAGGAGGATGCTGACATTTCTGGTGAAGAGGTGTCGGGTGATGCTAACTTTGTTACTGTCGGAAGAAAAGCAACAAAAAGATTAAAGACTAATAAAAACAACTCTAAAGTGTTCAACAAGATTAAAAATGGTGGCATCACGAATGAGGCTATAAAAGAAATTTTAGGTGTAACTCCGAAGAACATTGCGATGGCTGTTGAGAGTGATTCTATAACATCTAAATCTAGTTCCACTGATTCTATTAACTCAGTTGTTGCAGTACCTAATATCAATACACCTGCTACCTCGCAGAAGAACGCAGACTCTAACCTCAAAACAACTCCGGGTACCGGCGCGTTTACCAGGGATGACATAAATTTATATGAAGAGGGACACAATGGTCAGGCTTGTGTTTTTGTTAATACAAGCAAGTGCAAGGAATTTGAGAACACGAAAATTAAGAATGGTCTTTACTTATACGAAAAAATTAAAAATCTCAATCTGAAAGGTATTCAAAGCATCAAAGCTGTAGGTATTTCGATGTTCAAAATTTATATGTGCTCGGCAAGGGATGCCAACTCACTTGTATTAAACAAAAAGCTTGAAGGCATTAATTTTGAGGCTTTTATTCCTAAAAGCTATACGGAAACATATGGAGTCATTAAGGGCATTCCCCTGTCATATTCTGAGGAGGAACTGCTTCATAATATAGAGTCTGAAGTCAAGATTAAGTCGGTAGAGAGGTTGCTCATGAAGTCGAAAGAGAAGTCAAGAAATGCTGATGGGAAAGTTGAACTAGTTCCTACTCTCTCTGTTAAAATAGGTTTTTCCAACGATGAAATTCCATCGTCAATAAGACTCTTTGGGGTATGCTCTCTCCTTGTGTCACATTTCATACCCAAGGTAAGGCAGTGTTTCAAATGCGGTCGTTTGGGACACACGCTGAACCGCTGTAGGGCAACTGTCAAAAAATGTCTAGCTTGTGGTAAACCAGGTGGTTGTCAGGTGGGTTGCA
>JBAMCJ010000556.1:0-38056 GCA_037075205.1 Drosophila prostipennis
TATTCTATTACCTGTAAAATGAGGGTTTGATAGCCGCAATCGGTTAATCACAGGTCGAGTTAGAAATTAAAAAAGCGTCAAAATCGTTTTTTACACTTAAAAAAAAATTGGTACCATACAAAAAATTCGAAGTGCCCTTTTCTTAGTCAGAAAGATGTACCTTACCGGAAAATAAACGTTTCATGAAGTGCGTATTTCATCAATTTTTTTTTGTAAACTGGTGTTATGTATCGAACCTGAAAAGGCAGGTTACAGTATGGAACGATTTATCTCCGCTGAGAAGGCAATGCTACAATTTTGCCAACCATCAACTGAAACAGTGTCAATAGCCACTAATCATGCGGAATCTTCGATTTCATCAATTCAATTGCCAAAGGTTTCCATTCCAAAATTTGATGGTAACTATTTAAAATGGCAACAATTCCATGACATTTTCTATAAAATGGTTCATGAATCAGTGATACCAAAAATACAAAAAATGTGGTATCTTAAGGCTAATCTGTCTGGAGAAGCAGAAAGATTAGTAAGGCATTTAGAGTTAACAGAAATTAACTACGACACTGCCTGGACAATGCTGAAAGAACGTTTTAATAATAAGCGTGTGCTATCTACCGCAATATTTGAAAAACTCTTTGATCATCCTAATGTGTCAAATGATTCTCAATCAATAAAAAATCTGCATGACAATGTTAATGAATCGTTGCAAGCATTAAGAAATATGGGAATTATGACTGACACATGGTATCCGGTTCTAATTTTTCATATGACAAGAAAATTAGACCGAATTACTCATACTCTTTATGAGCAAACAATAGTAGACACAAGGGAAATTCAAACAATAAAAGAATTTCTTGCGTTTCTAGAACAACGATTTCTGGCACTTGAAGCCATCCGTGGAAAGGCGCATAAGGAAAAACATAGAACAAGTGCCTCTGCAACAGCAAGTTCATTCGCTTGCCTGTTTTGTCAGAAAGGGCATAGCATATACAAATGCGATAAATTTAAGGAAACTTCTCCTGCTGAAAGGCTGTCTTGGGTCCAGCAAAAGAAATTGTGTGTCAATTGCTTAAAGGCAGATCACATGTCCAAACAATGCATGTCTAAATATACATGCATGAAATGTAACAAAAAACACAATACGTTGTTACATTTAAGTAACGGAAAATCGAATACTGAACAAAAAACAGCTGCTTCTGCTGCGACAAACAGTATTGAGAAAAAGTACACACTGTTAGCAACGGCTAGAGTGACAGTACAAGGAACAAATCGTCGAGAAGGAGACTTTCGAGCGCTCCTCGATTCCGGTTCTCAAATCAATTTAATCTCGGAAAGATTGGTAAAGCGGTTATCATTAAAACTCTCCCCAACAAATTTACGGATTGAGGGAATTGGAGGCCAGCCGCGCGTAAGCAAAGGACGCGTCAGTGTGTTAATCAAATCGAAACATAGTGACTTCGAAACAAGAGTTGAAGCCTTCGTTCTTCCGCACATGGTGGCAGATCAACCCACTGAACAATTAAAAATAACCGATCTAAAAATATCGAAAAACATTAATCTTGCGGATCCCAATTTTGATCGACCAGGAAAAATTGATTTGTTGCTAGGCGCAGAACATCATTTTTCCATCATTAAACCTGAGCAAATAAAAACATATCCAGGTTTTCCAATTCTACAAAATACTGAATTGGGTTGGATCGTTGCTGGAAAGATTAATATGAGTGCAAAAATGCCACAGAACTGCATGGTAGTTTCCTCAGCCGAGGAAGCGAAATCATCGCTGGAAAGGTTTTGGAAGTTGGACCAATTAGAGCCAATTAGAAAATACAGGACTCCAGAAGAAAGGCACTGCGAAAAGCACTTTATTAATAATCTTCAGCATGCACAAGATGGCAGATTAATAGTCAAATTACCGTTTTCTGAAGATCCTTCAGCCCTAGGCAAGTCTTGCGATATCGCTACAAGGCGCTTCTATTCATTGGAAAAAAGGACCTGTCCAGAAATTAAGAGGATGTACAATGAATTTATGGCAGAATATGAAAAACTTGGCCATATGAAGCAAGTGATGCCGGAACAAATACCGAAGGCTCACTACTTCATCCCTCATCATTGTGTTCTAAAACCTGAGAGCACTACTACGAAATTAAGAGTAGTCTTTGATGCCTCCTGTAAAACGTCTTCAGGAAAATCGTTGAATGACGTGCTACATCCAGGACCAGTTGTTCAGAGTGATCTGTTCTCTATATTATTGAGATTCAGAACTCACAAATATGTCTTTACTGCAGACATCGAAACAATGTATCGCCAAGTATGGTTGAATCCAAATGATCAATTTAACCAAATGATTGTTTGGCGATATGATCCAAATGAACCAATAAGATATTATAGGTTAAAGACGGTGACATATGGCACAACATCAGCTCCGTTCCTGGCCACTAAATGCTTGGAACATTTAGCCAACATTAACTCTGAAAAATGGCCACTAGGAGCAGCCGCATTAAAAAACGATTTCTATGTGGATGATTGCCTAACCGGAGCAGACACGATACAGGACGCAGCAAGGATTCAACATGAACTAAATAAAATTTTGCTGCCGTGCGGATTCAAACTAAGAAAATGGTGCTCTAATACACACCAACTATTAAAAGGATTCCTACCTGAAGACGTCGTCAGCACCATAAATCTGGGTGCAGCTTTAGAACATACCAGTGTAAAAACACTGGGAATTATATGGACTCCAAAGGACGATCATTTGTGTGGCAGAGCTCAAGAGCAAAGAACTCAGAGCATTACCAAAAGAGTGGTAGCCTCTGAGGTCGGTCAAATTTTCGATCCTCTTGGCCTGTTTTCACCAGTGATAATAAGGGCCAAAATATTTCTGCAAACCCTGTCACTTCAACAACTGGATTGGGATACGGAAATATCAGATTCCCTAAAGGAAAGGTGGGAGGCCATCAGACAGGATCTGCAACATTTAAACAAAATGAAAATTCCACTTCACGTTTATGATGGGAAAGTCCCACAAAAACAGGAGCTACACATATTCGTGGATGCTTCTGAGAGGGCATTTGGTGCAGCTGTTTACGTAAGAGCCATTTATAAAAACAAACAAACAACTGTACGTTTGTTGTGCGCTAAGTCAAGAGTAGCGCCTCTAGAAAAACAAACCCTACCACGGTTGGAGTTGTGCGCGGCTGTTCTAGGAGCCGAACTAGCCGACAAAGTTAAAAAGGATCTAAGACTTAACACAGAATCCATTAAAACATATTACTGGACAGATTCAACAATAGTGCTTTGTTGGATCAATGCAAAGGCATCGAATTTCCATACATTCGTTGCAAATAGATTGTCCAAAATACAAGACACATCCAGTCCAAACGAATGGAGACATGTGTCATCAAATCTCAACGCCGCAGATGTGTTATCAAGAGGAATTCCCGCATCTCAATTAGGCGCACACACTTTATGGTTATACGGACCACTATTTCTTCACGGACCTGAAGAGAAATGGCCATCCCTCTTTAAGGCCCCTAAGGACAACAGCATCTCATTGGAGAGAAAACTAAAAATAGTCACTCTCGCAACAAGTTCGGAAGGAGACGAAATATACCGTATCAACCACGGAAACTCATTTAATCGTCTACAACGTATAATTGCCTATATGTTACGATTCTGTTATCGTAAAAACAGTAAGGATACAGTGCTGCTAGAGTTAGACGAATTGGAACAAGCCAGGAGGATAATAGTACGATGTGTACAACAAGCTGACTTCGCAGACGAGCTGAAACATTTATATCGACATCCTGAACGACCGATACCCAGCAGCAGTAAGGTGTCCTCTCTTCACTTGTTTTTGGACGAAAACTCTATTATTAGAGTAGGAACACGAATAGAAAACGCACCAATTTCTCGTGATGCAAAGAATCCATATTTATTGCCGTACAACGACGAAATTGTGAAAATGTTGTTATCAAAACTACATACCAAAAATATGCATTGTGGCCAAAATACCTTGAAGGGTATTGCTCGACAACAATATCATATTGTCAAAGCCACTTCCATGGTTAGGAATGTAATCATGAAATGCATTCCATGCACGAGATATCGTCCGAAACTAATGTCGCAAATTATGGGAAAACTACCTGAGCATAGGGTTTCTCAAAATAGACCATTCCTAAACTCTGGAGTGGACTTTTGTGGACCCTTAAAGATTCATCACAAGGTCCGAGGCAAGCGACCTGACAAAGCATACATCGCCGTATTTGTGTGTTTTGCGACGAAGGCGGTACATCTGGAAGTCGTTGGAGATTTAACAACTGCAGCATTTCTGGGAGCTCTTCAAAGGTTCATAAGCCGTCGTGGAAGGTGCAAAACTTTATACTGCGACAATGCTACAAACTTTGTAGGAGCCAACAACCAGCTAATGGAATTGAAGGAAACCATACACTCTCAGGGAGCTAAGAACTCCATAGTGCAGCTATGTAACACTAAATGAATTCAATTTAAATTCATTCCGCCAAGAGCACCTCACTTTGGTGGGTTATGGGAAGCAGCAGTAAAGTCAGCAAAAACATTATTGTTGAAAAAGGTGACCAAAATGTCCGAAATGACGAAGATGAGAAGGACGAGAAGTATGAGAAGGATGATCAGGAACCAAAAAGGCGCAAAGGCACAACTCTCCCCCTCCTGTCAATGCCCTTGCTAATCCTTCTACTGCTGCTACCACTAGCTGCGGCAAGTCCAATAAATATAACCAGGTTGGGAAAAAAGCCTGGAATTTATTATGAAAAACTTGGGACAACTCAACTAGCAACTGCTGATTGGACAATTATCGCATATTACGATTTTAAACCTTACTTGGAAGACGTAAAAACATTTTACCTTGGAACGATAAAGGTCGGACAAATGTGTTCTCACATACAACCGGTACAAACGTGTGCAGCGTAATACACTCATTTTCAACACGTCGACGAGGAGATCCGAACTGAAAATGATTTACACCATATGTCCAGGATAAGACGCTCGCCGCTAGACATTGTTGGAAATATCGCCAGCAGCCTTTTCGGAGTATTGGACACGGAGTATGCCAAAAAGATGTCGTCGACCATTGAAAAGGTCAAAACAAATGAATATCATCTCTTGGAATTGGTGAAGAATCAAACATCAATAATTGATTCCACCATAAATATAATGAAAAGAGATGAGGCAGCCATTGACAGAAGAATCAGAATCATGAACCAGCAAAGAGTGGATTTAACCAACGCGCGACTTGATTCGTTAAAAACCTTTCAATGGTATATAGCACTAACCAATCAATTGAGTGTGTTGGCGGCCAGTATTCAAAGAGTCCAGTCAGAGATTTCGCATGTGTTGACAAATGTTCATCACAATGAAATAAGTCCGCTGCTCGTATCGCCAAAGCAACTTCAAGAGCATATCAATAAACTAAAAACTCATATGCCTCAAGGAAAAATGCTTCCCATGATTAAGGAGGATGTAATACAATTATACAAGTTGATGAAAGCAGAAGCAAAAGTTGTAAAGGATTATGTCATCTTCAAAATTACACTGCCTTTGATCTCAACGCAGCTTTTTGAACTTTATAATTTGGTACCAATACCTGTGATAGTCAACAACAAAATGATATCATTGGATATTGAACATCCAATTATAGCTGTGAATCAACACAGAGATCAATTCATTGCTATGACAGTTAAAGAATTTGATCTATGCAAGTCCATTAACGAGGACGTATATATTTGCTCAGACAAGCAAATGATATTTTCAATTGACAATCACTGCGAATTTTAATTGTTTAATAATAAATCGTCGTCACTATGCCAAACTGTGACATCTACGAAATCCCTTTCATGGCAAAGATTACAAGCCAAAAATCAATGGATTTTTTCAATGCAAACTCCAATGGAACCTCTGCAGTATGTGGCGATCAATTATCAACCATTAATATTGATAACACTGGACTTCTAGTTTTGGACCCAAGGTGCACTCTACGAAACTCAATTCTAAGTGTGATTGGCCATCAAGTGACGTCAACAGGTACGATGAAATTGTCATATGCTCGATTTGGCAATTTGAATCAATCGTCTGCAGCGGATACTAAGATTTCAAATTTAAATAATTCATTGAAGTTGACTTATAATGAGTTAAATGAGTTAATGAGTTAAATGGGAATTACTTCCCAGGCTCAAAATAAAAATGCCAACAGAGATCATTGATCTACCCCACCACCACATAAGTGCCTATGTTGCCTTGTTTTTGTCACTCGGAGTCATAGTCATTTACTTGTGGAAACGATTTCAAAGGAAGACACCTCCACAAACGTCATCATCTTCAAAGGACATCGAACTAGCAGAACAACCTCGGTTACTCAGCTCATCAAGGACGCACCATCTGATGCCTTCGTCCGACGCTTTTGAGATCAACATTGGATGATGTTGAACACCTGTTCGACGGCCGGGAGTATGTTAGCGCCTGCACTTGAGTCCCTAAGATGTCAACAGCAGCCACAGCTAGCGCCAGCTCAAACCCCGCTACCTGCCGTTCCAGCATTCTATTTTTACTAACCCTAGCCTATTAATCCCTTGCATGGGAGACAAATTGTATGACTCTGTACTTCTGTATATCTTAGAACCTAAGTGATGCAATGTATTTATAACTAACAAACCCCCTTGCGATACCTTCGCTTTGGTGGCCCCCTTGACTCTGAAATCATGTATATAAACCCCAGATATTCCCAAATAAAATCAGTACTCAAGCAATACTTGTGTATTCAACATCACCGAGTTAACCCAATTTAAGTGTTGGTTTAGCAGCCTACTGTCACTAGATTATGTTCTAGGGGCAACCTAAAATTATAAAACAATAAAAAGTAATTCTACAAACAAATACAATATACCCTTTTACTCTACGAGTAACGGGTATAACAATATTTCTATTATTTAGAAAGCCCTTATTTCTAAATTGTAAGAAATATTTTTTTCTACTTTTTCGAGAAAAATTTCTGAATAGCAGTTTTTTTTTTTGTATATTAGAAAAAAAAGCCTTTGATTTTAAAAACCTACTTATTTGAATATAGACAAAATCGCCAGTAAAGCAAATTCATAAGTGTATAAAAGCTAGAAGATTAGCATTTTGCATGCAAATTCTAGGAGTTCCTACGCAAAGTAAGTTTCAAACTATTTTCACCCCAGTACTGGGGCAAGGCTATCGCACAAAAACATTTAGATAACGAAACCATAAAGTCGATTAAGGAAAAAGTGAAAGGCTTTGTCAGTTATTTAAATAAGCACTTGCCTAAATGTAATTCAACTCTAACTTCTATAGTAAGTAACTTAACCAAACGTATTTAAAATTTTGTAAAACACACAAAAAACAATTGTCATCAAGAGAGAACGCTATAGTCGGGTGGGTGTCCCGGCTATCTGATACCCGTCACTCAGCTTAAGGGAGTGCGCAAGAGATGGAGATATAAAACTTTGATCGGGTATAACTTTTTAACAAATGGTCCGATTTGAAAAATTCTTCTACATTTCGATAGGTATAACTAAACACAACAAACATTTATACTTCTCCGAAATTTTTAAAAATGTGGGCGCCAGACACATTTTAGTATCGTATCGTATCGTGAAGTAAACTTGCGCTGCGTAGGAAGCCCAAGAATATGTGTTGGTAATCCCAATATTCTAGCTTTTGTAGTTTCCGAGATCTTAGCGTTCATATGGACGGACAGACAGACGGACATGGCTAGATCGACTCGGCTAGTGATCCTGATTAAGAATATATATTTTATAGGGTCGGAAACGCTTCCTTCTACCTGTTACATACTTTTGCACAAATACAATATACACTTTTACTCTACGAGTAACGGGTGTATAAATGTTTAATGGAGCTCTTTTGCATGTCGGCCAGATCGGTTATTTGAAACTTGGTAGGTCATCTTGGGGGCTTAAAAAATGTATTCAAACCAAATTTCAATTTAATAGGTTTAAAATTAAAGTTTATGCCAAAAAAAACGCAAAAAAAAACGAAAAACCATGGCATTGTAAAATTTTCTCATTCGACTACCTGCAAAAAAAGTGCGTGTGTTGGTTAGCTAAAATATTATACTGGATCGCATACTAAAAAAAAGGTCTGCCTTAGATCAGCGGAGCTCTACGGCGACCACCCTTTGATAGGATATTGTTAAAGGCAATTAAAAATGTAAAACAAGAAAGGATGTTAACTTTGGCCAGCCGAAGTTTATATACCCTTGCAGGTATGCCTATTTAAGATGTTGTTTTTAAGTTGTCAAAAATCAAAAGGCCTACTTCCTACAAAGTTACAATGCATTTTCTTATATTTGTTTGATTATTCCTACCGGAGCCTTAAGATATAGTGGTCCTATCCGGCTGTGTAATCGCGGTTTGAAAAAAATAGCAAAATGTAATGTTTTGATTTAGGATATCTTCGATAGTCTGTACTCAAATTAATTGATACCTATGTCAAACAAGAAAGGAAGCTAGCTTCGGCCAGCCGAAGCTCACATACCCTTGCAGATAATTCCTATTCATCACTAATTTTCCGATCGTTCGATATTGATAAAATTAAAATCCAAATTCGAAAACATTTAAAAAGAGTCATATCCCATTAATTTTCCGATCGTTCATATGGCAGCTATGATATAGTCGTCCGATTTTGATTAAATTTTATTCGAAATTCAGAATTAGATAAATATGGTATTTCCAAAAGTAGGAGGTTATATGTTCAAAAGCACCCAAGATATAATTTTTTTAAATTTTTTTTTCGCGATTATTCCTATGGAAGCTATATGGTATAGTTGTCCGATCCGGCTGGTTCCGACTTATATACTATCTGCAAAAGAAAAAAGACTTTTGAGAAAGTTTTAGCCCGATAGCTTTACAACTGAGAGACTAGTTTGCGTAGAAACAGACAGACGGAGAGACAGACAGACGGACAGACGGAAATGGCTAGATCGACTCGTCTAGTGACGCTGATCAAGAATATATATACTTTATGGGGTCGGAAACGTCTCCTTTACTGCGTTGCAAACTTCTGACTGATATCATAATACCCTCTGCAAGGGTATACAAATTGCTAAGATTCCGTTCTACCGAATTTTCCAGGGTAGCTACGAATAAGCGTGGATGTTGACACGGCCTGGCCACCGCTAAGCCACAACATGAGGCGAAAATAAGTAGCCCCGGACAGTCAGCCACGTAGCAGTACCGACGTCGCGCTTGTGCTGCCGCCTCCGACAAATAGCTCACACAAACCCCCCTCCCAACGCACAAAGCCTACCTCTTCCCTATCCCCCAACACCCCGGGTTGGACTAAGGTGTCACTTGAACCGTGCCGAGAGTCAGTCTGGCTGGGAGCCCGGGTCAACAAATAACTTAGTCTCGAACTGTGGGCTCAGGCAAGTAGCGACCGCCTGTTCTAAGCCAGCCTTACCCGGGTACAGCGGATCTCTGCCGGGTGGACCTGTCCTCTCTGTGCAGCTCGTGGGAACAGATTACGGAGAAAGAAGCAGTAGACTCAGTGTCCAACACTCTTAAAAAGTCGGAAGTTACCACCATCGACGACCAAATAAGCAAGGGTGCCACACCAGCCAAGGCCAGCGGACCACGCCGCCAAACAGTCCCGACAAACCGCAAGGACCAGACCAAAACACCCACCAAAGTAAGGGCGGCTCACCAGTCAACCCATCCGGAGGGAGGTGCAAGAGCTGACCTTGTGGTAAGTACCAGGTCTAAGGAGTTTAAGCGGACACCACCAAACCACGCAGGACCACTGGAACGAAAAAAGGCTTACCGCATCTTGAAACGTCTGGCCACCAACCCTATAAGAGAGGATCAGTAATCAGGAGGATTACCTAAAGATCCAGGAGGACATAGCCTGGGCAAAGGCGGTAATACCAGACTTCGACATCGCAAAGACACGTAGCGACAGCAACAAGCGGGAGAGGTCTATTGCAGTAGCTCAATCAGCGAGCAAGAAGGCCAAGACAACTAGCTGTGGTTGCCAAAGTGGTAAATGATCGGAAGATCATTGGAGACATCGACCAGAACGATGAAGGCGGCAGGATCCCAAGGAAGCAGTGGGGTCTGCTTAGACGGGCACTTGGGACGGTGGCCTTAAAAGTGCTGCACGAAAACCCAGGACCACCCCCCGACTGCACAGATGCAGGGTGATACCAGGGCAACGTCAAGTTGATCGCCTGCGAGGACAAGAGATCGGCAGCACTCTACAAAGCTGCCATCAACAAAGTTGGCGAGGTCTCCCCCGGAGCCAAGCTAACCGTCTGCGAGGCAGCAATTATTCCGTCCAGACCACGGGCGAGGGTGTGGTTGCCGTCTGAATCCTCTGAGCCAGAGGCTATTCTTAACCTCTTGACAAGGTTCAACCGGAAGCTTTCAACAGAAGGTTGGAAGGTGGTAAAGGTTGAGAAGACCGAGCGCGTCACCATAAACGTGGTGATTCTTCTTAACCAGACATGCCTGGAACCCCTTGCAGCATTACAAAACCGGGTCAACTAGGGATTCGACAAGGTTCAACTCCGCATCTATGATACGAAAAAACTAGCGGCAGACAATCTGGCTGCTTGCGCGTCCTACGAACCTTCCGAGCGACAACGCCACGTACCCTGTGGGGAGGGTACGTGTCGACTGATTCGGAGCCCACCGAATCAGCTGAAGCAGCTGAGCACCCACGACACGACCCGACTGGGGCGCAGTGTGCTTCACGACATAGTTTAGGAAGCAGAGGGTACCCAGTCGCATCAAGTGGTCTATCAACTTCTTTAAGCCCTTCAAATAACCTGGCCCTGACGGCTTCTTCCCAGACCAACTACATCGGACAATATATAAAATAGATAAAATAGTTGACGGTCATCTTCCACGGCTGTCTGGCACTGAATCACATACCATCCAGATGGCTGGACATTAAAGTAATGTTTATCCCAAAGGCCGGCAAGCCCTCTCCAAAGGACTTCCGTACAAAAAGTCTCTCCTCCTTCTTGTTGAAGACTCTGGTCGTAAATGTATGTAGCATTTTAAGTGTGACCGCGCAAGGGGAAAAATGAAATTACCACAGTCACAAAAAATTTAAAATGCGCGGTTAAAAAATCGATTATATCGCAAATCTTTTCTTTTGTTTTCAACTGTTGAGTTATCGACAAACTTTGGATTTGTAAAAAACAAAAATAAACTATTTTGCAATGTACACACACACGCATGAAATATATATATCAAAAAATGCATATTTTACACACACAGCCATTAGATACATATATGCGTGTATACGTTTGTCTGTGTGCATTGCAGCTGACTAAGGAATTGAGGTTCGCTCAAATTCAAATTCAAGATAATACTGATATCCGTTTGCTAAAAGAATATTTCATTTACATTTCCACAAAAGATTTAAGACATTTTGCAACCGATTTTAGTGATTTAAAATTCAAATCGCATTGATAATATTAAAAGAACATTAAATATTGAAACCCAAACCAATTGATTATTTTGCTCTTTATTACACATGCCTCATATTTTTTAAACAAATGCAAATGTTTAAGCAATTTGATTCACGGCGTCCCCCTCCACCTGTCTTCCTGCTATTAATAATATAATTCTAATCGAGGTGAAAAATTAATGAAAACTAAAATACTGAAAACAAAATAACAATTTTAAAACTTAACTTTTAAAATTAACTTATGCAAACAATCCAAAGGAATGGGATGGAATGGATTGGAAGGAAGGACAATGGTTGTTTTTGCAAGTTTTCCTTTTTTTTTAAATAGTTTGCATACACACAAAAAAAATTGATTGGTAAAATTGACGTATTCGGATAGTTTAGATTTACGTATTTTTTGTTTTTGCTTTGGGTGAGTGTATATGCGAATTGTGTGTATTTGTTGTTG
This sequence comes from Drosophila prostipennis, assembly GCA_037075205.1. Lineage (NCBI taxonomy): Eukaryota > Metazoa > Arthropoda > Insecta > Diptera > Drosophilidae > Drosophila > Drosophila prostipennis. The sequence goes on from JBAMCJ010000556.1 coordinate 11,933, forward strand.
TGAAAGTAATTATTTAATTGGTAGAATTGAACATTTTTGTGGTTGAGAACGGTTTAACAATTATATTGGTTAATTTTACCAAGTTTTTTTTGAGTGTAGGACATAATATTGTTGTTTTTGTGGAAACTAAGAAACAAAGTTCTATAAAATGATTTCTCGGCTTTTAGGCTAATCTTGGGAATTTTTAAAATTTTAAATAAGTAGTAAAGGTAAAGGTATGTCAATTTATGTAGCTATTCTACATATTTTCAATCTTAATTTCCGCGGGCGAAGCTGCGGCCCACCTTGCTAGTTGTTAATAAACTTCTATCACTTCTAGAGGAAGCGGGAACAAAAGTGGTGGCCCATGCGAACGCAAGGAAAATTTCCTCAAACGCTCTGCAACCTGATGGAGACAGCCCTATTCACATACTCAAGGTGGACAGCGCGCTGCGGACTGGGTGTTAACCCAGAAAGGACAGAACTAGTTCTATTTACAAGGAAGTATAACATACCAATTTTAACTTTCCCAAAACTACACCAAACTCGCCTTACCCTTAGCAACCAAGCAAAGTAGTTAGGTGTCATCCTTGACAAGAAACTCCACTGGGCAGAGAACATCGCGGACCGCACATGTAAAGTGGTCATAGCTTGCATGCTTGCAAAAAATAGTCCTTCTCTACGGAAACATCGTTTGGTGGCACTCCCTAGAAAAGAATTGCAACCTAAAGAATCTGCACAAGATCCAAGGTAGCGGAGAACTTTGCATAAATGGGGCGCTTCGCACCACCGCCACTGAAGCATTGAATACAATTCTCGACCTGATTGCCAAAAGCTGGGCATCAGCAACAACGCTAAGGCTCCGCGAAGCGGCGGCCTGGTCAACGGGCTCGTCGGGTCACTCCACTATACTGACAAACCAGAGTTACATACCGCATAACACAGACAACGTCCCACCCATAGTCAACTTACAAAAAAGATACAAGGTTCTCATCCCCACCCGCACAGACTGGGACCACCTCCCTCACCAGATCGAGAACGCCGTCAATATATACACAGATTGCTCCTATACATCTAACTCAGTTACTTTCTCTGAATGCCGCAAATCTCTGAACGAGTTGGCCACTCATCCCAGAATCAACCTCAACTGCATAGCAAGACACGGGACAACCGCCGACATCCTTTGCAATAAGGACACGGTGGGCATGCCCTACAGGTAGTTATGGTAGGTAGCTTATCTTCTAGCAATGATTGTATACCCTCTTATAACACTAGTTTACAAAAAAAAATCGACGTCGCCCTACTTGAAGACAACCTTAATTTTCTGGTAAAGAACATCTCCCTGATTAAGAAATGGGCACTTATAATTTTTTTTATGATGTCAATTTTTTTTTAAGTGTAAAAAACGTTTTTGGCCCTTTTTTATTTTTTATCTTCTGTTCTGGTAAACCGATTTTGATCATCTTAGACTTATTTTACAGGTAATAGAATGACCTTTAACTTTCTTATTCACAGCATTGAGTTCCAGTTATTAGTTTAGAAGCTACACCGCGTCAAAGTCTAAAAAAAGGGAAAAAATTCAATTTGGACAGGCATAAATCCGATCATTAAAAATACACGCCTAAAAACCGAAATTAGTTTTATAGTTTATTCTTAGAGATTGGACTTTAAGCAAAATAATAAGACCATCAGCTCAAAAATCAACCATGCGTTCCATTTTTTATAGATTTTTCAAGCTGGGTAAAAAGGGTATTACAGTCCTGTTAAAGCCATGTTAAGGCCCTGTTGTCTCAGTTAACAGCTGTAAACGGCGAAAAAATCACCGTTGTCCCAAACTCAAAATATTAATATAAAGTGCATTTGCTGGTGGATTCTAATGATCATTAGCTTGTTTTTTTTGTCAAAGAACAATCTACCAGAAGAAGTTATAAAACTAATTTCGGTTTTTAGGCGTGTTAAAGGTCATTCTATTACCTGTAAAATAAGTCTAAGATGATCAAAATCGGTTTACCAGAACAGAAGATAGAAAATAAAAAAGGGTTAAAAACGTTTTTTACACTTAAAAAAAAATTGACATCATAAAAAAAATTATAAGTGCCCATTTCTTAATCAGGGAGATGTTCTTTACCAGAAAATTAAGGTTGTCTTCAAGTAGGGTGACGTCGATTTTTTTTTGTAAACTAGTGTAATCGTTGGAATACGATCTTAACATGCCACACTTCCAGGCTCACCTTGGGTAATTATAACACGAACCAAAACCCTGTTACAATGCAACAGGGCAGACATCTCCACTCTAATTAATGCCCTCGAGGGCATCTCAAACGCTTTTAAACACTAGGAAGCTACACGCTTTCGACGCTTGCGGCCATATAAGGCACAAGCATCCCCAAACTCCTTTGTTTTCTAAAAATAACCAACTGGTTCAAGAAACCCATGGGTTAAGCTAGGGAAATGGATCTATACTGAGATCATATGCTTTTTAAAGGGGCCCAATGCGGCCTAACTGGGGAGATTAGTCTATAATCCCAAACCATATTCACCTAACCTAACCTAGCGGCGTCCTTTTCCGATTTTTTAAGATACCAAAATAGTACGAAGGTGTGCAATTTATAGAAGTCATTAAAAACTAATGAGTTGGTCACCATTTCACACAGTAGGATTTTTAAAAATAACAGCCTTCAAATTGTAAGGGGAGATTTTTTATAGGCATACTAATTCCTTGAAAATGGAATTTGTTAAGAAAAGATTGCTAGATCAGGAAATTAAAATTAAAAATGATCATAATGACACTAGCAGGAAAGCTTTAAATACGATTGTGCAAAATAAAAACTACAGCAATAAAAACAATTCATTTAAAATTCGTTTAACTAAACAAAAGAAAACATTTAAGGAAAATAGGGTTAGATGTCACCACTGTGACAAAGGGGGACACATTAAAAAGGATTGCTAGTAGCAATTTGCTACCAATATAAAAGAATTATAAATGAAAGAAATTAAGGTAATAAAAATTACAATAATCAAGCTACAACCGAAACATCACAAGGCATTGCATTCATGGTAAAAGTAGTGCAAGAAAAATCCCGGGTAGATAAATGTGGATTTATACTTGATTCCGGTGCAAGTGATCTCTGATAAATGATGAGTCGCTGTTCATCGATAGTGTGGAATTGGTGCCGCCGCTGTGGCCAAGCAAGGCGAATATATCTACGCATCTAAGCGTGGCATTGTGCGTTTGCGCAATGACCACGAAATAACACTGGAGGATTTGCTGTATACCGAGAAGGCTGCTGGAAACTTGATGTCGGTGAAGCACCTAGAGGAGGCAGGAATGTCAATCAAATTTGACAAGAATGGAGTTAAGGATTCAGGTATTTTTAACAATATATGTTCAGTTTCAAGCATATAATATATGCATATATATATATGCAGGCATGAGAGGCTTGGTCATATAAGCAATAGTAAGAAGTTATTAGAAATAAAACGAAATAATATGTTTAGTGATAACAGTCTTTTAAATAATTTAGAGCTATCGGAGGAAATTTGCGAACCATGTTTAAATTTAAAGATAAAACCCATATTAAAAGACTTATATTTGTTGGGCACTCAGATGTTTGTGGACCCATTACTCCAGTTACACTAAATGACAAAAATTACTTCGTGATCTTTGTTGATCAGTTTACACACTATTGAATAACTTACTTAATAAAACATAAATCTGACGTATTCAATATGTTTAAAGACTTTGTAGCAAAATGTGAAGCTCATTTTAGTTTGAAAATTGTTAATTTGTACATTGACAATGGGAAAGAATACCTCTGAAATGAGATGTGTCAGTTTTGTGTTAATAAAGGTATTACTTATCATTAACAGTGCCACACACACCACGTTTAAATGGTGTATCTGAAAGAATGATTAGAACCATCACAGAGAAAGCTCGTGCATGGCACAACTTGACAAAAGTTTTTGGGGTGAAGCAATGTTAACTGCAACTTACTTAACTAATCGAATTCCTAGTAGAGCAATAGTTAGCGTGATGATCCCTTATGAGATGTTACACAATAAAAAGCCCGATTTAAAACATTTGAGAGTGTTTGGTGCAACTGTATATGTGCACAATAAAACAAGAGAGAACGTCACTCAGCTAAAGGGAGTACGAAAGAGATGGAGATATAAAACTTTAATCGGGTATAACTTTTTAACGAATGGTCCGATTTGAAAAATTTCTTCTATTTAGTATCGTTTGTGGGCGACTATGGGCGATTGTGGGCGTTAGAGGGGGCGTGGCGCTCGGCTGAAGTAAACTTGCGCTGCGTAGGAAGCCCAAGAATATGTGTTGGTAATCCCAATACTCTAGGTGTTTGTAGTTTCCGAGATCTCAGCGTTCATACGGACGGACAGACAGGCGGGCATGGCTAGATCGACACGTCTGGTGATGCTGATCAAGAATATATATACTTTATGAGGTCGGAAACGTCTCCTTCACTGCGTTGCAAACTTCTTACTGAAATCATAATACCCTCTGCAAGGGTAGAAGAATATTTAGAGAAGAGCAACAAACTTAATTTTATCTCGTATAATTTACAAATAATTAGCGGCCAATTCTCAAAAAAAAATTTTGTGGAAAAGTCGAAGGGTGGGGTCTACTGTTAACTTGATATCAAGTTAGCAGAGCATCCCATAACTTAAAAAAAAAACAAGAAACGAAGCTAGCTTCGGCCAGCCGAAGCTTATATAACCTTGCAGTTATAATAATATACCGTTGCAGTTACATTACCCAAAGTTAAGTCCCCACTCGATCGGTGCTGTTCCTGGGATTCCAAATATATTTTTGGCTATTAAAAATGTTGATATTAAATTCTTAAAAATGTATACGCCTACTTTCTACAAAGTCACAATGTATTTTGATATATTTTTTGAGATTATTCCTATGGGAGCCATAAGATATAGTGGTCCGATCCGGCTCGTTGCGACATATATTTTTTATTTATTTATTTATTTATTCCGCCAATGGATTAAATCCTTATCTGGCTAGTAGGTTATAAACTTAAATCTAAGACTAAGAACTACATAAATATTCCCTAAGCGATTGCCTAAGCATATCCTTCTTGGATCCCCAACATAACCGGATGCTATCTGGTAGGGAGTTAAATAACCGCAAAGCCCTTAAAACTGGCTCATTCCGAGCATAGTTAGTCCTAGCAGCAATTTCAAAAAAAGGGACCATGGTGCGGAGATTCCTGGCTGGGGCATTAAATTTTATCAAACTTTGGAGGAAAGGACTATCAATGTTACCAATTATTAAGTCATTCAGGAAGAGTAGGCCCGCTATTGAACGTCTGTCCGTAAGACTGCAAGTATGTAGTAGGCGACATTGGCTGGAGTAAGATGGGAATGGTTGAGAAAAATGCAACGGCTGGAGTGAAAACTTCAAAAATTGTTTCTGAAGCCGCTCAACCCTGTTGCTATGCACTGTGCTTGAGGGATTCCAAATAAAGGAAGCATATTCCACCCTTGAACGAACAAATGCAGAAAACACTGACAGTCTTGAGTACGGGTCCCTAAACAGTACAGTCTTTCGTTTGACAAAACCGAACATAGCATACGCTTTGGGCAGAATGTAATTAATGTGGTGATTGAAAAGGAATTTGCTATTAAAGAGGACCCCCAGATCCATAATTTCGTTCAGCGCATGGAGTGGGTGATCGTAAATATAATACGTTGAAATGATAGATAATGAACATTTACTATAGCGGACCACATGACACTTGTTTTGATTAAGTGGCAGTTTGTTACGAGTACACCATAAACTGATTTTGCTTAGATCAGACTGCAGCAAATAAGTATCACTTAACGAATTCACCGAAAGGTAAAGCTTAAAGTCGTCTGCATAGAGAAGATAATTGGCTGACTGAATGCAGAAGCAAATGTCATTAATGAAAATGATAAAAAGCAAGGGGCCAAGAGAACTTCCCTGAGGAAGCCTAGAAGTCGCTTTATATGAGTTGGACAGCGATCCACTGACTTCAACCTGATAGGTTCGGTTTACCATGAAGGATTAAATCCATTTTTGAATTGAAGAATGAAAGCCAAGCTTGGAAAGCTTGGCTTGTAAGGCAGAGTGACAGACCTTATCAAAAGCCTTGGCAAAGTCGGTATAAACTGTGTCCACCTGCGAATGGGACTCAAAGGATTTGAAACAATGTTTTGTGAAAATAGCTAGGTTCGTGGTCGTAGAACGTCCAGGCATGAACCCATGCTGATTTGGGTCAATATAGGCATTTAAATGGAAAGATAACTTTTTAACTACTATTCTCTCTAACAGCTTAGCGATATTGCTTATTTTGGCAATAGGCCTGTAGTTGGAGATCTCTGACTTACCTCCGCTTTTATGAACCGGTAGAATTTTAGCCATTTTCCATCAAGATATAAAATTACCCTGATCTAGAGAGGCAGAAAAAAGGATTTTAAGAGGTTCAAGAAGACTAGAATAGCAAAGTTTTAGAAGGAACGAAGAAACACCATCAGCGTCAGGCTTCCTGGAATCGTCGAAGTGAACTATAGCTTAAGAGATGTCCCCATCAGTTATATCAAGGGAGCCAATACTAATGATTTCTGGAATATTGTTTAAAGCTTCCTGGTTATTCCAGCTAGAAGCGGGCTCGAAGTTGGCAGAAAAGAAGGAAGCAAATAAGTTGGCAATATCTGCCCCAGAGTTACCATGTTTTTGTATGTCATAGTTGAAGGTATGGATGACGATGACTTTTTAGAATTAACGAAGCGTCAGAACGAATTTGGATTGGACTTTAAGGTATTTTCAATATCAGAAATGTATTGATTGTATAGAAATTTATTAAGAAACTCAAATTCTCGCTTATGTTGCCTTACCCCATCTCATGAATCTTTTATAGAACTTATTCCTTAAATTTTTATACTTCTGGAGGCCCTTAGTGTACCACGGAAGCCTATAGGAACCCCGCACCTTGGTTGGAACAATGCTATCCAGAGTGTTTTTGAGTGCAACTAGAAAATTATTATAATTGGTCTCAATGCAAGCATTCGATAGTAAAGAAACCCAATTAATAGATATGAGGCAATCACTTACGGCAGCCAGGCTGGAATCATCAAAGTTATACATCTGAACTATATTAACTGTTGGTAAAAAATTATAAAATTCAATATTAAAGCAAATTGGCTTATGATGAGAATCACAATTAGAGATAGTAAATTCAGCAAGGCTTACCGAGGAATGAGCAATGGACTTGATGAAAATTAAATCTAGTAACATATGCAAATCATTAAAGTTATTATTTATTTGGGTGAAGCCCATACTATAACAATCGTCAATGACAATAATTTCATGTGGCTGGTGAACATTGCCAGGCATCATACAGAGCGATTGCGGGTCACATGTCCATACAACAGATCCTAAATTAAAATCTCCTGTCACACAGATACCCACACCGTCATCTAAACTGTCATTTATGCTGGAAATATTATTCATATGTGCCTGATAAAGGGTAAAATCGCTACCAGGGGGAATGTAGGAAGCAACTATTAAAGTCTTTTCTGACGAGCCAGCACCTCGACAGCCAACTGGTCCAGAAGAGAGTCTTCGTTTTCAAGTTTAACTGCTACACACAAAAAAAAACTATGTAAAATCAACGATTTAATAGTGAAAACTGCCCCAACCAATAAATAATAGAAAATGACACAAAAAATAGTAGATTACCTTAAAAATAGTAGATGACCTACAAAATAGTATTTTACCCGAAAAATATTGTAGTTTTTTTTAATTTATTTTTTTAACTATTTTAATTTTTAATTTAACTTGTTATATTCATTTATATTGAAGTTATTTATAGACACTTACATTTCACAGATACTTAAACTTACAAATCAGGTTTCTTGCCTCCGCTGGGAATCGAACCGGGGCCGCAATCGTCGGAGTCGAGCACTCTAACCAGTAGGCCACAGAAGAATGATTTTCGTACAGGAAAATCTTTTGACTTGAAATCAACATTTAAAAAAAAAAAAAAGGAAAAACATTATCTGCAAAAGCAGGATTTGAACTCACGACCCAGAGATTATGAGTCGGATACTCTAACCACCCCAAGTCCAGAAAAATAGTTGACCCACAATTTATAATTGTATTTTTAAAACAACAAAATACATGAAGGAAAAAAATAGTTTTGTTACGATATTAATTGTGGTGTCACTATTCGATGCCCCAAAAAATAAAACAACAAAATACACGCAAACAAATAAAATAGTTTTGCTACGATATTAATTAAGACGTTACTATTAATTTTCCAAATGAAGAAAACAACAAAATACATGAAAATTTCGTAAAAAGGTTTTTCACTATTTTAATTGTTAAATACTATTCAATGAACAAAAAAATAAAACAACAAAATACATGAAAAATTCAGAAAATAGTGAACTACTATTTTTCTATGTTAATTTTACATAGTTTTTTTTTTTTGTGTATGCAGCGGAAAGTACGGAGTACAAAATTGTGTTTATTGTGTTTATCAATACCTATCGAAATGTAGAAGAAATTTTTTAAATCGGACCATTCGTTAAAGATTTATGCCGGATTAAAGTTTTATCTCCATCTCCCTCGCACTCCCTTTAGCTGAGTAACGGGTATCTGATAGTCGGCGCACCCGACTATAGCGTTCTCTCTTGTTTTTTCTAAAAAGGTGGCGCGCAAATTAGCAAACCTATTCAATTTATTTGTGTTTCAGCAGTGCCAGAGTGAAGATGTGTTGAAAATAAAATCAAATAAATATATACACGTATAAATGAGATCTTTATCAACAGTTTTTGGTACTTGGCGTTTTTTTATTTTGCGCCGTTTGAGAGTGACACCGTTTTTGCTCCAAGTGTACCTTGTAGGGTATTGTGACGAACATTTAATATTGTATGGTGACAAATTTTTTTTATTCAAGAATTTTAATTGTTATGGTTGATTTTGTGTAGAAAACTATAATATTACCAGATAACATTAAATGCTGCAGTTTTGTTTTAGTTTTGTATTGTTTTTAGTGGTGCCGTCAGTTGGAAGAATGGCTCACACCAAAATCTGTGGGATTTAACTCCGATAAAATTTCGAATCGTACTTTTACAAAAATATGCTCAGTAGATGTAAGCAACTTTCTGCGTTTACTTTTTTGAAAAATATTGATTTTTAGAAAATTTACATTAAAAAAACGAATCGTTCGTCACATTACCCTACACTCCCCTACTTTATAGGGTCGGAAACGCTTTCTTCTCCCTGTTACATACTTTTGCACGAATACAATATACACTCAAAAAAAAAACGGCGTGCTAATTTATTTCGAGATCAAAAATTTCAATCCCGTTTCGGATAAAAAAAGGCTTAATTTAATATTTTTGGTATTCCTCTAAGCCTCAGAAATTTATGTTATCCTAAAATGATTGTATTAATACTTTTTTATCCGAATCTGGATTAAAAGTTTGTACTTCAAGTCTAAAAACTTTTTTTTTTTTTTTTTAGTAAAAAGATATATGTCATCCTAAAAAGATTAAATTATGAATTTTTTATCCGAAACGGGATTAAATTCCGGGCTGTCATTTAAAATTCGATCCAACTTGCTGGTTGAAAAAGATTTTTGGAAGACCCCAACAGGAATTCAATACTGTTCACAAACCTGATTATTTTTATAAACCAAATGTTTATCCGATAGAAAATGATCTGCAAAACACTACCACATTTAATGTTTTTAGTCTATAGGAGTTACGTTGTTATTTGTTCCAACAGATGGCACTGAATCGTGGAGTAATAAACACCAACTAATAAGGTAGCGCCATTTGAATGTAAAAATGTGTAAATATTGGAAAACCTTTTCCAATTTCTTGATAATTAAAGACCCCCCAACTCCAACACTAATCGAACCAAACTGGTCATTTCTCGTGTAGACTGCTTTGACTTATACGTCAATAATTCTAAACGTTTAATAAATCAGTGGTATTTGAATTCAGTGTGTCCGAGAGTTAGTTCACTATGTCGAAAGTGATCCGTTTATAGTGAGGCCAAGCTAAAATTAATGGACTGGAAGACGAAGATGATACAAAAATAATATATTTATTAAAGGAGCTATATCTTAAAGAAGCATTAGAGTGCTTAAGAGGTAAGTACACACATTTTCAAGGGCAAAGCTGTCCACATGCAAAGTTTTGTGAAATTAAAAACAATTTCTTTAACTCTAATTTTTTATTCCTGTTTTCTTGTCCAGATTTAATTTTGGCAATACTGCCTAGAACGCGGGGATCCACTTTGGGGCCTTAAGGGCTAAATGGCCCATCACTCTTTTGTAAAGGAAAATAATTGACCAACAAATTTGTTTTAAGAAGAACTCACCACCCCACAACCAAATCCTGGAAGCGCCACAGCTGCTTGATTCGGTATTATTATTGCTCACCCGATTAAAATCGAATAACAACGGGAAGAAGAGTAAAGAAGTAAGCCTTGCTGGCGCGGAGGAAATATTATTTCTTCAGCTGACAACGATAACCAAATATTAAGACCGTAAAAAGAATATTTTATCCAAAAACAACTCTTTAGATTGACCGTAAAAACCAAATAACACCTTCCTTGCAGTTTTATCCACAAACTAATGATATATAGTCTAGAATCAACTATATCTAATATAAAAATAAAAAATGAAATAAAAACAATTATCCGGCCTGTTCCAGTTTTCACTCGGAAGTGAATTTGTTAACATTGTCGAATTTCCCTTTAACATAATATATAATTTCCCTTATGTGTTCCCCTTTTCGCATCCAGCGCTACACAATACTAAAAAGAAAAGGGTTGCCGAGTTCTCCAAAAAATATCCCTATTAAAAAGGTTTCGCTCAGTTTAAGCATTAAATTAAGTGATATTTTAAACCAAAACATGTTTTAAGGTATCTCGGATAAATAATCATTCTTACCATAAAAAAAACTGGCATAATAAGAATGTTAACAAATCATCTTCACAAAATTATTATTTTCCAGCGTACCATGACAGCCCTGGCCATTTTAGTCAAATCCGAGCGGAATTTAGAACAAGGGCAGGGGATTTGAAATAATTGTCAAGGCTAGAATGGACCGGGTTTTGAGGTGCAACCACAAAATAATTATTATTAACTCATATATGCAAATAATTTCGATTCCGATGATGCAATTATGATCATAAAACATCAAGGAATATTATAAAAATATGATTGGCTTTTAAGGCTATCGCGAAGTATTTTTAAATAATTAATTTTTATACTGCCGGATTTAAATCCGCCTGTCAAATGCTTGTCGGAAAGTTTCCGTGTGAATTTTTCGGAAGTTAACAGTGTAACAACAGAGGAAAATTCGATTCCGTGCAGTTCTTTCGGAAGTGAGTCTTGGAACAGGTCTGGGAAATTCGAATCCGTGTGAATTTTTCGGAAGTGAAAACTAGAACAGGGCCGTATATGTTTGTAAATTGGTATCCGTGTTGGGGTTTTTGGGAATTTATTGGATTTTTAATAATCTCGGCCGAGCTCAATTCAAGTACGTTTCGGATAAAAATTATCTCGTTTTTCGTGATTGAAATTATCCCGGATGGGATTAAATTTAGTACGTTTAAGATAGAATCGAGCTCGATTTTCGGGATTGAAATAATCCCGGCCTACTTAATAATGATAAGTTCAATCTTTTTTGGCTTTCAAAACTACGGAATTACTTCAATCATTTTTGGATCAATTTCAGCATATTCGGGCTTACCCTGTTTTCAATCCAGTTTCGTATTGATTTAATCCCGTTTGACTTGAATTTTGTTTTTCAGTGTATATATATTCTTGATCAGGGTCAATAGCCGAGTCGATATAGCCACGTCTGTCTGTTTTCAAATCGTTCCATTCGTTAGAAAGTCACGCGTGATCAAAGTTTTATATCTCCATCTCCCTCGCACACCCTTTAGCTGACTAACGGGTATCTGATAGTCGGGGCACCCGACTATACCGTTCTCTCGTGTTTTTCCTATTATTCCTATGGGAGCTATATGATATAATTGTCTGATCCGGCTAGTTCCGAAGTATATACTACCTGCAATAGAAAGAAGACTTTTGGATAAGTTTCATCCCGATAGCTTCAGAACTGAAAGACCAGTTTCCGTAGAAACATACAGACAGATGGGCAGACAGGCGGACAGACAGACTTGTCTGGTCGGAAACATTTCCTTCGCTAGAGTAACTGAAATCATTATACCCTCTGAAAGGGTATTAAAATAAATCTTATTTTTAATTTATAAAATACAAATTTAAAATAATGGTTTATCACGTTTTCCCATTTGTCAAACCATACTAAGAAAGGAAGCTAGCTTCGGCCAGCCGAAGCTTATATACCCTTGCAGATAATTCCTATTAATGACTAATTTTCCGATCGTTCTTATGGCAGCTATATGATATAGTTGTTCGATATTGATAAAGTTAAAATCGAAATTCGAAAACATTAAAAAAGACTCATATCCCAGAGTAGAAGAGAATACAATAAAAGTCAACGAAGCAATAATTTATTTCCTATTATATTCCCATTAATTTTCCGATCGTTCCTATAACAGCTATATGATATAGTTGTCCGATTTTGAAAAAATTTCATTCGAAATTCAGAATTAGATAAAAAATGGCATTTCCAAAAGTAGGAGGTTCTAGGTTCAAAAACACCCAAGATATAATTTTTTTACATTTTTTTCCCCCGATTGTTCCTATGGGAGCTATATGATATAGTTGTCCGATCCGGCTCGTTCCGACTTATATACTACCTGCAACAAAAAGAAGACTTTTGGGAAAGTTTTAGCCCGATAGCTTTAAAACTGAGAGACTAGTTTGCGTAGAAACAGACGGACAGACGGACAGACGGACATGGCTAGATCGACTCGTCTAGTGATGCTGATCAAGAATATATATACTTTATGGGGTCGGAAACGTCTCCTTCACTGCGTTGCAAACTGAAATCATAATACCCTCTGCAAGGGTATAATGACAGGCGGAAAATTTCGTGATCAAAATTTTGTATAGAGATTTTCATTTCGTAGGCTTTTCGATTGAAGTGAGTTGAAAAGTGCCAAAAAACGACATTTTGAAAAAGAGGTCTGTAAGTTGTGACTCTTTTAAAAGTCAATAAAACTCACACTAAAAGTAGGGAAGAAGGGGGAACGAATAGTAAAAGGGGCAGAATAGTATTTGGCCCTTTACTAAAGGTTCCTTAGAGCACCATAGGGCTGCATTAAAAATTTGAGCTTTAAGCGCAATCAGTTGAAAAATTACGAACAAATTTCCGTCAATGTCCAATTTGTGAAAATAGTCTCTTTCTGTTCGGGACACTTTATTGGACATTGGTCGCTCACGAGATTTTTTGAAATATTTATTTACTGAAGGAATATTTCATGCCCAAATATATTTAGGCATATTTTGTTGGTCTTCATTCTTCGTGGTATTTAGAAAAACTTTAAACATTCCTTCTGGGGTGAAAATAGTAGAGGGTACTATATAATAACACATGGGCCTTATGTATTTTATTTTTTATGACTTCTGCAGTTTGGTAGAACTATTGGTCATACTCGCAGTATTGGTTGTGCTCATGGTCGAATTTGTAAGCGAGAGCTTGATAAGCCAAATTTCAGTGAAACTGAGCAAAATGGCCCAAGTCGCAAAGAAAGTTTAGAAAAAAAAACAACAACAAATGTACTCCATTTTACATCAAAGGATTAGTGTCCAAAGAGTCCAATACAATTTTATGAAAATTATCTATTTTACCCTATACCGTTAAGGGGCTGTCCATATATTACGTAATCACGTTTTTGGTGATTTTTGACACCCTCCCCCCCCCCCCCCCCTGGTGATCAAAAGTAATCTTTCAATAAACAAGAACCCCCCCCCCAATGATTACGTAATCCCAAGAAAAAATTTTCGAATTTGTTGTTTTAATCTGTGGATTCAAACGGAGATGCACATTCGGTTCTTCTACGCTGAAATTATCTCCTACATACTCTTCGTCAAGCCATTACAGGTCTTCGCATCCTTCGTGTGTTTGAACCACTAAATATTCACTTTTGCGCCGCCCAGCCACTCGAAAAAATATTTCTCTGCTTTACTATCCAAGTTTGTAGATATAATTGAAGGAAAATTAATATATTAATAAATTCTTTAAATAAAAAATACAAATAAAATGATTACGTAATCATTGTGCTATGTCTAACTTTTCTTACTAGCCCCTTTTCTCCCATACTCTAAACTTTTAGAAAATATTTATTTATGTTATTTTTATTAATTTTAGTTCGTTTTAACTTATTTCTTGTCCATTTTTTAAAAACTTAGACCAAATAAAAATTAAAACCAATAGGCTCTTTGAACGATCACATTTCCCCGTATTTCAAATAAATGTACTGGACAGAAAGCGGGCTGTCCGGCTGAGGCCTTTTTGTAAGCAAAACGGGTGTCTCACACAAAAAGGGTTGTTTTGGGAAAAAATTAATAACTTTTTTTCTGAATGTCAAATTAACCGGATTCATTTTTTAATTTGATAATAGTTTAATTACTACTGTTTTAAACCTATTACCAATTAAATTTAAGCACGTTACTAATTTCTTATAGAATTTTGAAAAAAGTGACAATGAACTTTTTTGGTGAAAAATGGTACACGAGTGTCACAGCTTAAATCTGGCTTGAGCCTGGCTTCTAATGTGTTACCCAAAAGTTTTGTTACAAAAAAAACTTTAAACAAAAAAGTAAAAAAAAAAATTTTGAGAAAATGGGATGTCCCAACTTACAGACCTCTCCCCTAATGTTCTGGACGAAGATCAAATCAAAAAAATATAAAATATTATTTTCCTTCGTGGTAGTATTGCTAATTAAACAAATGAAAATGAAATATGTATGTACATATGTATGTAGGTGGTCAAGAAAACAAAACAACGCAACACAGAGACTGGCAAAATTTAAAATTTGTTGGTTACCTAGGCTTACCTATTTTATTACTCTAAGCATATTTTAACCTTTCTTTAATATTGAAGTCACTAATGAGATTTTTGCAAAATGTTTTGAATTTTTGAAAATTAATTTTCTTACTTCTTCTCAGTGACGACTTACTGTGCCCCTACCTGCCCATACATATGTACATTGTACATACTTATATACATATGCATGAACATACATTTACAGTGTAAATTTTATACCAAGACGTTTTGGGTGGCTTTATTTCAGTATGTACATATATGTATGTACATACGCACCCACAAGTAACATTAACAGTTTTTAAAAATTTGTTAAACACATTTAAATAACAATTTTGTTAAAATATATAACTGCATTAAAGTTTAAAATAAAAGAATGCAATTTTCTTTTTTTGAATATTAAGTTACTTGCAGAATGCAATTTAAATGAAGTTAAACACAATCATTAATGTACACAAACATATGTATGTACATATGTACATTTAAAGCAACAACTATGTACATATGTATCTGCATTCAAAAACCGGAATAAACTGATTAATCAGATGCTAACTTTATTTCTTCACTAATATTGCCAGTACATACATACATATGTACATTTACATACGTACATATGTATATTTCAGAGATATGTACATACTTATGTGTATACAACCTTTGTATTCGAATAAGAAGGATGTATGATATTCGTATTAGTATGTATCACAAAGTTTGATTTATGCACTGTAGATTTATTAAGGTAAATGATTTAATGAGATGCCCATTCCAAAATTTCAGCGGACGGCTCAAGTGTTTGAAGAATCAGGTTTTCTTTTACTGAAGTGCAGTAAACTTATTCACATTTTCTTCAACCTTACAAAACTTTCAAAGTCAATTCAAGTCCAGGGGGAGATAAAAACATACATATGTACATACATATGTAATTACTAGCAAGGTGGGCCGCAGCTTCGCCCGCGGAAATTAAGATTGAAAATATGTACATATGTATGTATGTAGAATAGCTACATAAATTGACATACCTTTACCTTTACTACTTATATAAAATTTTAAAAATTCCCAAGATTAGCCTAATAGCCGAGAAATCATTTTATAGAACTTTGGTTCTTAGTTTCCACAAAAAAAACAGTATTATGTCCTACACTCAAAAAAAAACATGGTAAAATTAACCAATACAATTGTTAAACCGTTCTCAACCACAAAAACGTTCAATTCTACCAATTAAATAATTACTTTCACAACAACAAATACACACAATTCGCATATACACTCACCCAAAGCAAAAACAAAAAAACGTAAATCTAAACTATCCGAAAACGTCAATTTTACCAATAAAATTTTTTTGTGTGCATGCAAACTATTTAAAAAAAAAAAAAAAAAACTTGCAAAAACAACCATTGTCCTTCTTTCCAATCCATTCCATCCCATTCCTTTGGATTGTTTGCATAAGTAAGTTTAAAAGTTAAGTTTTAAAATTGTTATTTTGTTTTCAGTATTTTAGTTTTCATTAATTTTTCACCTCGATTAGAATTATATTATTAATAGCAGGAAGACAGGTGGAGGGGGACGCCGTGAATCAAATTGCTTAAACATTTGAATTTGTTTAAACAATATGAGGCACGTGTAATAAAGAGCAAGAGAATCAATTGGTTTGAATATTTAATGTTCTTTTAATATTATCAATGCGATTTGAATTTTAAATCACAAAAATCGGTTACGAAATGTCTTAAATCTGTTGTGTATGTAAATAAAATATTCCGAAACGGCGCCAGAGACGACGCTCTCCCAAATTTCTCTCTCTCTGCGCAGGGGTAGAGACAAGTTAGGCAAGCGCATGATGGAACTATACAAGGTGGTCTCGTCAGCTCTGCTGAGAACGTTAAATATGTTTACCTCTCTGTCTCTCTTAAGCGATAGAATGAGATAGGTAGATAGAGACTGGCACAAATAACGTCCTCAAAAGAGGGCAGCTCTCGCGACGAGATCACCTTGTATAATTCCATCATGGGCAAGCGCGATCGTGACAAAGGGAAAAGAACAACAAGAGAGATTGAAATTGCAGATGTTGTTTTTCTCGCTCAGTATTCTTTTTATATTTCTCAAAGGCAGACGCCGTTGTTCCGCGTTTTTCAATTGCGTTCTAACTGTGACAAGTTGTTTTCGAGTTCAAACAAAAGTGCTATTAATAAAGAATACATTTTTAGGTAAGTAATTTTCAAGGGTATTAAAACTTTGTCTTGTCTTAATTATTAAAGCTTCTCATTCTTAGAGTACGTATGTTTTATCTAAACTAATATAATTGGATCAATAAAAAAGGGGTCAGTGGAAAATTCCTACCAGAGCGGATTGACATAAAAATCTAGAAAAATCAACATAATTCTGAAATAATTAGGAGACGCGTGTGAGGTACAAATTAAAACAATAAACAATCCCAAAGTGCCCCAAAATTCGATTCGTTTTTTTTTTAAATTCTTTCTTTTGCCATTTCTCTGTTATAAATGTTGTTAAAATGGTTTAAAAAAATTATGATCATAATCTTATGGCGTAGCCGCAACTAATTGCATTTAAAATTTTTGGAAATTCAGCCTCCTTAACCAAGTCCCCAATATTTTTCAATTTGTTTGTGCGTCTGTGACGTCACGGCCTCCACATATGTACATATGTGTTCAGACGAACACTAATAAAAATAAAATATAATACTTTATGAGCTCTGTGCATGTCATGTGACAATTGTAAATCGACTCAGAGCCATAAACTATGATCTGTAATTTTAGACCCTACAAGGGAGCGGTGTTAGCACTTGTAATCTGCAAGTGCAGGCCACTTGAGCCTAAGCGAAGATAATCACTTGAGATGTTTTTCACACTGCACCAAGGGTTCCTGTGCGGGGGTCAAATGATAACTCTCCCGCTCAGGCAGACGCGGCCTCTGCGTAGGCCACAGATAAGACCAGAATAAGAATTTCATGTTAGTTTCCTAAGCAGGGACTTAGAAAATAAAATTCAGTTTTAATACAGAACTCAACTGAAAAGGTTGTTTTATTTAATTCATCCCTTTCAGTATGTATGTATGTTCTGCTGGCGCACTTTGCATTAAGTCGTAAATGTGTGAATGTAGCATTTTAAGTGTGACCGTGCAGATAAAAATAAAAATACCACAGTCACAAAAAATTTAAAATGCGCGGTTAAAAAATCCATTATATCGCAAATATGTTCTTTTGTTTTCAAATTTTGATTTATCGACACACTTTGGATTTGTAAAAAACAAAAATAAACAATGATTCGGTCTGCTATGTACACACACATGCACGAAATATATATATAAACGAGGACGGAAGCTAACTTCGGCAAGCCGAAGTTTTAATACCCTTGCAGATTTCACGAATGAAAACATGACTAGAAAAGCAACATGAATTAACAAAACAACAAAATATTTTATATTTGAAAAAAAATAGAATTTTAAAATTTTTCACCCTATTGTTCCTATGGGAGCTATAGGATATCGACGTCCGATCGGAACGCGCTTTTACCCTAATCAAGGTATGCATAAAAGAATACGATTTGGAAAGTTTCATGTCAATAGCCTATATTCTGCGCGAAATATCCTGAAAAACGTCAAATCTTGACCGATTTCACCATATTGTTCCTATGGGAGCTATAGGATATAGACGTCCGATCGGCACGCGCTTTTACCCTGATCAAGGTACGCACAAAAAAATACGATTTGGAAAGATTCTTGTCAATAGCTCTTACACTGAGCGAAATATCTTCATTTTTTGAAAGCTATATCCGATTGTTCCTATGGGAGCTATAGGATATAGACGTCCGATCGGGTCGGTTTTCAAACTTGATCTGCGTACACATGTTTTAGGACGACTGTGAAAGTTTTAAGTCGCTAGCTTTTAAACTGAGCTCGCAAACGGTATTGAAACAGACATACAGACGGACAGACGGACAGACGGACAGACGGACGGACGGACAGACGGACAGACGGACAGACGGACAGACGGACATGGCTATATCGACTCCCCTATTGATCCTGATCAAGAATATATATACTTTATGGGGTCGGAAACGTCTCCTTCACTGCGTTACAAACTTCTGACCAAAATTATAATACCCTCTGCAAGGGTATAAAAAATGCGTATTTTACACACACAGCCATTAGATACATATATGCGTGTGTACGTTTGTGTGTGTGCATCGCAGCTGCCCTGCAGTTCCATTCAGCGTTTTTTTAGCAGTGAATCACTGCTAAAAACTGAGCACTAAGCGCTCAATCACTGCTGAATTTGTATGAAAAATAGCGATGATTTTAACATGGGCATGTCCTAGGGGCTCATCACTGCCAGAAACTAGCGCTTTTTAGCACCTGTTCATCACCATTTTCAGCGCCTAATTATCATCCAAAGTCATCACCTATTCACTGCCCATTTTCATGACCTGTTCACCGCCCATTTTTATTAAAAATATGTTGAATTTCATCGACTTTATCATTATGTTTATTTCTCTTCAATTCATTTTTACTACATAATTTTTAATACATTATTTTCATACTTTTACATTAAATTAATAGATTTTTACAAACTACGGTGACTTGTAGGGCTCTTCGGCACGTTCCTAGCTTCCAGAGTCTTGGTGAGCTGCCTTTTTGCGCATGGAGATTTTTCAGTCATCTCCGCATCCTCTCCGGAGGAACTGTAGGCTCCACCTGACCAATGGGATCTGAATTTGGAAAAGATATATTTTTATAATATTATATAAAGAGACAAGAATGGTAAAACTTACTTAGCAGTGCAAGAATAATATCCTTCTGGGCTGTAGGACAAAATGATTTAATCTGAAACGATATTGTTTATGCACCTTGTTCCGTCAGCTTGACCTAAAAATATTAAAATATAAAAAATTTTACGTTTTCATTGAATTTTGAATATCTATTACGGACAGCGACACACAGCAGAATCGAAGTGTACTCAATGCAGGGTGCGTTTGTGCCCATAGGCATGCTTTGTGACTTTACAAAAACAAATGTGCTCTGCGTGCATATGGGCTGAGCATCTCTGATCTAGAAGGACTACAGTAACTTATTCATACATACATACTAATACGTAGGAATCCTGCTAAAATAAGATCCAGCTTAAAATTATCGCCTTCATATTTTTGGTGTTAGAAAATTTTTGAATAGAAGACCAAAGGAAGGATAATTACTTCAATTTTTAAAAATAAGAATTGGAATAAGAATTTTAATTGTCGAATGATGAATATCCCAACACGTTTGCGAACGTTTGAAACTTTTTAAAGCGAGCTCACATTGAAAACATTCCCTTACATTCCTTAAAGCCTAACCAAAGTATATTCTAAATCTTTCAGAAAATTGTACTAAAAATGCATTTAATTTAATGACGAATTCAACAATTAATCTAGGCAAGAGCGAGACAGCAATATTAAAAACTCTGCGAAGGTAGAATTGATTCTGAATTTTATCAATTTCTTATCAATTTTTTTAAGTCCAGAATGTGTTGCGAAAAAAATTTATTTGTTTATTCTGTTTTGTCCAAATGATAACATCCGATTTAAACAATTTTTTGTACATTTCGATGAAACTGCATTTTTACTTTTCCAAACGCGAATTTTTATGACAAAAAGTGTTATAGATTAAAAGGGCTATATAGTTTTAAATTTAAAAAGAAATCGTTAGAGCCGGTTTTACGAAAATAGCTAAAAAGTGCTTTTAAAAAAACTTTTAGCCATATATTTTAAACTTATGCAATTAGCCAATTTCAACAAGAGCAACATGATTAGAATATTAAATTACCTTTTCATCGCGGTATGCATACTCACAAACAAAGGGACAAATTATTTAATTTTTGGAAAGTCCTCCAAAATCCTGAGTCTGAAATAACATTTAAACGGAGCATCGGATTTTATCATATGACCCCTCATTCGACGCGTATTGTCAATAAGAATACAAGTAATAGAAAGGGACAATTATCCCCAACGGCCCCAACAGCTCTAATTTTCTAAATTTTCACTTATTTACTTTCACCGGGCTTTCTTCCAAACCAATGAAATTTGTTTAAGTTTTGGTATGCAATCCTGTTAGTTTTTCCGATACCTTTCGATTGGTGTATCACTTGTTATGATCGGACTATCACAGTAGATTTTCAATTCTGCGGCTATATAATACTAGTCGCCTTCGCACACTCTCCTGGTGCGCTTCGTCACTACGTGGACTGCCGTCCACACTCATACAAAGTATATAATTAAATACAGCATACAGTATCCAATTAGTCTTGGCCTTTCCAATGGAAATATCAGATTTAAATCCTATATATTTAATATTTATATTATATTGTAAAAGCGTTTACAGAGATTTTGGGCGTTAGAGGGGGCGTGGCCCTCGTCTGAAACAAACTTGCGCTGCGTAGGATCTGCATGCAAAATACCAAAATGCATACGGACGGACAGAAGGACATGGCTAGTTCGACTCGGCTAGTGATGCTGATCAAGAATATATATACTTTATAGGGTCGGAAACGCTTTCTTCTCCCTGTTACATACTTTTGCACGAATACAATATACCCCATATAAAAAGTAGCAAAGATAAAGGTATGCTAAGGGTATACAATAAGCTGATCTACATAATTATTTTCGAAATTTTTAATCCTAATTACCGCAGGCGAAGCTAGTGTGAACTATTATTATCTAAACTAATATAATTGGATCAATAAAAAAGGGGTCAGTGGAAAATTCCTACCAGAGCGGATTGACATAAAAATCTAGAAAAATCAACATAATTCTGAAATAATTAGGAGACGCGTGTGAGGTACAAATTAAAACAATAAACAATCCCAAAGTGCCCCAAAATTCGATTCGTTTTTTTTTTAATTCTTTCTTTTGCCATTTCTCTGTTATAAATGTTGTTAAAATGGTTTAAAAAAAATATGATCATAATCTTATGGCATAGCCGCAACTAATTGCATTTAAAATTTTTGGAAATTCAGCCTCCTTAACCAAGTCCCCAATATTTTTCAATTTGTTTGTGCGTCTGTGACGTCACGGCCTCCACATATGTATGTATGTATGTTCTGCTGGCGCACTTTGCATTAAGTCGTAAATGTGTGAATGTAGCATTTTAAGTGTGACCGTGCAGATAAAAATAAAAATACCACAGTCACAAAAAATTTAAAATGCGCGGTTAAAAAATCCATTATATCGCAAATATGTTCTTTTGTTTTCAAATTTTGATTTATCGACAAACTTTGGATTTGTAAAAAACAAAAATAAACAATGATTCGGTCTGCTATGTACACACACATGCACGAAATATATATATAAAAAAATGCGTATTTTACACAAACAGCCATTAGATACATATATGCGTGTGTACGTTTGTGTGTGTGCATCGCAGCTGCCCTGCAGTTTCATTCAGCACTTTTTTAGCAGTGAATCACTGCTAAAAACTGAGCACTAAGCGCTCAATCACTGCTGAATTTGTATGAAAAATAGCGATGATTTTAACTTGGGCATGTCCTAGGGGCTCATCACTGCCAGAAACTAGCGCTTTTTAGCACCTGTTCATGACCATTTTTCAGCGCCTAATTCATCACTAAATACGGCGCTTTTTCAGCGCCTAATTATCATCCAAAGTCATCACCTATTCACTGCCCATTTTCATCACCTGTTCACCGCCCATTTTTATTAAAAATATGTTGAATTTCATCGACTTTATCATTATGTTTATTTCTCTTCAATTCATTTTTACTACATAATTTTTAATACATTATTTTCATACTTTTACATTAAATTAATAGATTTTTACAAACTACGGTGACTTGTAGGGCTCTTCGGCACGTTCCTAGCTTCCAGAGTCTTGGTGAGCTGCCTTTTTGCGCATGGAGATTTTTCAGTCATCTCCGCATCTTCTCCGGAGGAACTGTAGGCTCCACCTGACCAATGGGATCTGAATTTGGAAAAGATATATTTTTATAATATTATATAAAGAGACAAGAATGGTAAAACTTACTTAGCAGTGCAAGAATAATATCCTTCTGGGCTGTAGGACAAAATGATTTAATCTGAAACGATATTGTTTATGCACCTTGTTCCGTCAGCTTGACCTAAAAATATTAAAATATAAAAAATTTTACGTTTTCATTGAATTTTGAATATCTATTACGGACAGCGACACACAGCAGAATCGAAGTGTACTCAATGCAGGGTGCGTTTGTGCCCATAGGCATGCTTTGTGACTTTACAAAAACAAATGTGCTCTGCGTGCATATGGGCTGAGCATCTCTGATCTAGAAGGACTACAGTAACTTATTCATACATACATACTAATACGTAGGAATCCTGCTAAAATAAGATCCAGCTTAAAATTATCGCCTTCATATTTTTGGTGTTAGAAAATTTTTGAATAGAAGACCAAAGGAAGGATAATTACTTCAATTTTTAAAAATAAGAATTGGAATAAGAATTTTAATTGTCGAATGATGAATATCCCAACACGTTTGCGAACGTTTGAAACTTTTTAAAGCGAGCTCACATTGAAAACATTCCCTTACATTCCTTAAAGCCTAACCAAAGTATATTCTAAATCTTTCAGAAAATTGTACTAAAAATGCATTTAATTTAATGACGAATTCAACAATTAATCTAGGCAAGAGCGAGACAGCAATATTAAAAACTCTGCGAAGGTAGAATTGATTCTGAATTTTATCAATTTCTTATCAATTTTTTTAAGTCCAGAATGTGTTGCGAAAAAAATTTATTTGTTTATTCTGTTTTGTCCAAATGATAACATCCGATTTAAACAATTTTTTGTACATTTCGATGAAACTGCATTTTTACTTTTCCAAACGCGAATTTTTATGACAAAAAGTGTTATAGATTAAAAGGGCTATATAGTTTTAAATTTAAAAAGAAATCGTTAGAGCCGGTTTTACGAAAATAGCTAAAAAGTGCTTTTAAAAAAACTTTTAGCCATATATTTTAAACTTATGCAATTAGCCAATTTCAACAAGAGCAACATGATTAGAATATTAAATTACCTTTTCATCGCGGTATGCATACTCACAAACAAAGGGACAAATTATTTAATTTTTGGAAAGTCCTCCAAAATCCTGAGTCTGAAATAACATTTAAACGGAGCATCGGATTTTATCATATGACCCCTCATTCGACGCGTATTGTCAATAAGAATACAAGTAATAGAAAGGGACAATTATCCCCAACGGCCCCAACAGCTCTAATTTTCTAAATTTTCACTTATTTACTTTCACCGGGCTTTCTTCCAAACCAATGAAATTTGTTTAAGTTTTGGTATGCAATCCTGTTAGTTTTTCCGATACCTTTCGATTGGTGTATCACTTGTTATGATCGGACTATCACAGTAGATTTTCAATTCTGCGGCTATATAATACTAGTCGCCTTCGCACACTCTCCTGGTGCGCTTCGTCACTACGTGGACTGCCGTCCACACTCATACAAAGTATATAATTAAATACAGCATACAGTATCCAATTAGTCTTGGCCTTTCCAATGGAAATATCAGATTTAAATCCTATATATTTAATATTTATATTATATTGTAAAAGCGTTTACAGAGATTGTGGGCGTTAGAGGGGGCGTGGCCCTCGTCTGAAACAAACTTGCGCTGCGTAGGATCTGCATGCAAAATACCAAAATGCATACGGACGGACAGAAGGACATGGCTAGTTCGACTCGGCTAGTGATGCTGATCAAGAATATATATACTTTATAGGGTCGGAAACGCTTTCTTCTCCCTGTTACATACTTTTGCACGAATACAATATACCCCATATAAAAAGTAGCAAAGATAAAGGTATGCTAAGGGTATACAATAAGCTGATCTACATAATTATTTTCGAAATTTTTAATCCTAATTACCGCAGGCGAAGCTAGTGTGAACTATTATTATCTAAACTAATATAATTGGATCAATAAAAAAGGGGTCAGTGGAAAATTCCTACCAGAGCGGATTGACATAAAAATCTAGAAAAATCAACATAATTCTGAAATAATTAGGAGACGCGTGTGAGGTACAAATTAAAACAATAAACAATCCCAAAGTGCCCCAAAATTCGATTCGTTTTTTTTTAAATTCTTTCTTTTGCCATTTCTCTGTTATAAATGTTGTTAAAATGGTTTAAAAAAATTATGATCATAATCTTATGGCATAGCCGCAACTAATTGCATTTAAAATTTTTGGAAATTCAGCCTCCTTAACCAAGTCCCCAATATTTTTCAATTTGTTTGTGCGTCTGTGACGTCACGGCCTCCACATATGTACATATGTGTTCAGACGAACACTAATAAAAATAAAATATAATACTTTATGAGCTCTGTGCATGTCATGTGACAATTGTAAATCGACTCAGAGCCATAAACTATGATCTGTAATTTTAGACCCTACAAGGGAGCGGTGTTAGCACTTGTAATCTGCAAGTGCAGGCCACTTGAGCCTAAGCGAAGATAATCACTTGAGATGTTTTTCACACTGCACCAAGGGTTCCTGTGCGGGGGTCAAATGATAACTCTCCCGCTCAGGCAGACGCGGCCTCTGCGTAGGCCACAGATAAGACCAGAATAAGAATTTCATGTTAGTTTCCTAAGCAGGGACTTAGAAAATAAAATTCAGTTTTAATACAGAACTCAACTGAAAAGGTTGTTTTATTTAATTCATCCCTTTCAGTATGTATGTATGTTCTGCTGGCGCACTTTGCATTAAGTCGTAAATGTGTGAATGTAGCATTTTAAGTGTGACCGTGCAGATAAAAATAAAAATACCACAGTCACAAAAAATTTAAAATGCGCGGTTAAAAAATCCATTATATCGCAAATATGTTCTTTTGTTTTCAAATTTTGATTTATCGACACACTTTGGATTTGTAAAAAACAAAAATAAACAATGATTCGGTCTGCTATGTACACACACATGCACGAAATATATATATAAACGAGGACGGAAGCTAACTTCGGCAAGCCGAAGTTTTAATACCCTTGCAGATTTCACGAATGAAAACATGACTAGAAAAGCAACATGAATTAACAAAACAACAAAATATTTTATATTTGAAAAAAATAGAATTTTAAAATTTTTCACCCTATTGTTCCTATGGGAGCTATAGGATATCG
>JBAMCJ010000557.1:0-63044 GCA_037075205.1 Drosophila prostipennis
GTCAAAAGAATTTGACGACCCTTATATAACCAAATTATTATTTACCTCCGTTTTCCGTCCTATATTGGAATATTGTTCTTCGGTTTGGAGCCCACAATACCAAGTGCACATTGACCGTATAGAGTTGGTACAAAAAAAAATTTCTTCTTTTTGCCCTTTTGCTACCTTCCTATCAGAGTAGATTATTATTGCTCAATTTACCGACACTTGCAAATCGTAGAAAAATGCTTGGTACTATTTTTATGCATAATCTTATAAGAGGTGATATTGAATCTGTAGAACTTGTAAGCCGCCTAACTTTTAATGTTCCCGTTAGACTAACACGTAATTATTATCCTCTTAATTTGCCACTATGTACATCAAATTTTAGTCTGCACGAGCCCTTTCGCATTCTATGTAATAATTATAACAACCTTTATCATTTAATTTGCATTTCAACGTCTATCCCGGTATTAAAAACTAATATTTTAACTCATTTGCTTCACTCCTAATTGCATCTTAATTTTTATTATGTGTCCCGTCATTATTTTTGCTTTATGTATTCTTCCTCGCGAACTCGTATTTCTGCCCAAATTGATAATAGGGCCCCGCGCGTAACAAGCACGTGCTTGGTGTCGTTGGGCGACTTGTTTGTACTTCTCGTAGTGCATCAACGTCCATATATATATAATACTAAATAACTCATAATAAAACTATAATAAATATAATTAAAACTAGTGGGATTACGTGTACGTTATTTCAAAAAACCTAATCACAGCCCGGTCCCACACTATACTTACTTACTTTAATTTCACTTTTTTCTTATCACAAAGTCAGGTGTATTGTAGTTAATTTGCAATTGTAATTTAATTGTTCTCACAAAGTCACTTTTGAATTGAGGTACACTCGTTGATAAGAATACTTTACTGATTTTCAAAACTAGTAAAAACCGTAGTTCACTTTAAGAAAATTTAATTATACTGATCTGAATTAAACGAAATTCTTCCTTAAATATAATTTTGAGGATAGCTTATTAGTATGAACTTAAACTATAGTTTGTAAAAAATAAAAAAAATTAGAGGTGCAAAGTTTGATTGGTTGATGACAAGATTTTCCTTAAATGTAATATAAGAAATTTGACTTGTTTTTTTTTTTTATTGGCTGATGTCAAGATTTTCCTTAAATTTAATATAAGAAATTAGACTTGCAATATTTTCATTGGTTGATTCCTTCGAATATTTGTTGGCGAGGGAGGGAAGGTAATAGTGTTCAGTGCCTAGCAACCAGGTTTTTGTCTACTCAGTTTCTAGACACATTTGCATTTGTCTAACTAAAACGTCTCAAAGGGGATGATTGCGAGGGAGCGCAGGTGAAAGTGATCAGCGCCTAGCAACCAGGTTTTTGTCTACTCGGTTTCTAGACACATTTGCATTTGTCTAACTGAAACGTCTCAAAGGGGATAATTGTGAGGAAGGGATGGTGGTGGAGAAGCATGATCCCCCATATGAAGAGGGGATATAAATGAGAAGTTACTGTGAGTGACTTTCAGTTCGAATTCAAAGTCCACTGGATCAGCAACATTAGCAACAAACAAGAAACAACAAAAAAAAAACAGCTATACAGTTAAACAACTAGAAAACCAGCTAATAACATTTAATCAGTTAAACAACAAAAAACATCTATACAACAACAAAAACATCTATACAACAACAAAAAATATCAAGAAACAACAAAAACATCTATACATCAACAAAAAACATCTATACAGCAACAACAAGAAACAACATCCAGAAACATCAAAACAACATGACTACCAACAACGACGTGTGCAATGAAATCACCAATTTCCTCAAAGAAAATGGTTATTTCATGTTTGAGGATCATCGACAGAGCCTGGAGATGATTTTCTCCAAACTTCAAAGGATTAAGAAAGTTGGTGAGAGAAAATCCAAATATGGCGTACATATGCTATCATGTCCCTGGGTCGACGATGATGTAAGAGGGGGGCCGGATACATGTCAATGCCACCAGGCACCATACCTTAGGATTAAAGCTATTGATTTAATAAACAAATACAATAAACTTAACCTTAAATTTAATAAATAAAATAAATAATTTAAAAAAATCTATACCTATATATATTTGTAAAATCGAATTTAAAAAAATAATAAAATAAAAGTATATTTTAAATTCAAATTTGTATCTTCTTTTGTTTGGGGATGGGTGTTTGCTTTCAGCTATTTCTTTTCAGTTAAAAAACTAAATATGACGTGCCTGCTTTTTCTATAAAAATAATCGAGACGGAGCCTTAAAACTAATGTCATCATATTTAGTGTATAAGAAAAGCCTGTTACAAATTTCCAAATAAACGTGACCTAAATAAAAATTTACATATTCTTTGTTTTGGGTGTTCTTTTGCTATTGTGGTGGGTGTTTGCTTTCAGCTGTTTCTTTTGAAACATATTCTTTGTTTTGGGTGTTCTTTTGCTATTGTGGTGGGTGTTTGCTTTCAGCTGTTTCTTTTGAGTATTCTTTTGCTATTGGGGTGGGTGTTTGCTTTCAGCTGTTTCTTTTGAGTATTCTTTTGCTATTGGGGTGGGTGTTTGCTTTCAGCTGTTTCTTTTGAGTATTTGTTTGTTTGGGGTGGATGTTTGTTTCTCAGTGGCAAGCAAAGGGATCCCCTATTCAAGGGTCCTAATCAAGTTACCAAGTCCACGTGTGAACGTGTCAACAACCCGTGACATATTCTAGAGGTTATGGTTATTAAATGCTCACCACACCACACTTTCTTCCCCCTTGTTTCACCCCATTTAATAAATCTATTAACGGACACACTTTCTTCCTCCTCGATTCACCCCATTTCTAGATATAAGCATCGATCAACTAATTAACGATCACTCGTAACGCACCCGTGAACGTTCTTGTAACCATTTAGAACTCAAACATATCCTTTTACCCTCCCCTCGTTTCACCCCATTTTCTAAATATAAGCAACGTTAATTAGGATGCCCTGAACCTTCTCGTCAACCTTTAAATACGAATCCCTCGTATCCCCTAGATAAAAGCAACGTTAATTAGGATGCCCTGAACCTTCTCGTCAACCTTTAAATACGAATCCCTCGTATCCCCTAGATAAAAGCAACGTTAATTAGGATGCCCTGAACCTTCTCGCCAACCTTTAAATACGAATCCCTCGTATCCCCTAGATAAAAGCAACGTTAATTAGGATGCCCTGAACCTTCTCGTCAACCTTTAAATACGAATCCCTCGTATCCCCTAGATATAAGCAACGGACAACTGACACGCCCCAGTAAATTCTCCTTTGTTTAATAAGAATCCCCTATTTCTGAATAGGATTTCTGGATAAGATTTCTGGATATAAGCAACGGTCACCTGTCACCCTGACCTAATTTATTACCCTAATTAACGATCACTCGTCACGCACCCATTAACTTTAATTACCCCCCACCTGTCACCTTGACCTAATTTATTACCCTAATTAGCATAATTTATTGCTTTTGTATCCAGCTTCCCCATTTATACACTACTGACCACCGCGGATTCTGGCAGCTCCCCATCGAACTGTGATTTAACCGCACACAGAATGTCCATTTTCTCGGTGATCTCGTCTATGTCGCTCTGATCGCTCTGATCGCCTTCATTGTGGTCTGAAGCTCCGCGGTTTTAGGGTCAGATACCTTGTTAAGAAGGATTAGGAGATCCCCCTTAGCTGTACGCCTAACAGACTGTCCTAGCTCCTTCAGCTGCGGTTCAGCCTTAACCTTTTTAATGATATCCGCATAGAACCCTCCAGTGGAGGTTGCGATCACCGTCGCATCATTACGAGGCGGTCGCATCCTGGGCTTCCTTTCCTTCCGCTTCACCTGTTGCCATTTCTCTGGCTTCTTCCCAGGTTTTTGGGGCTTGCTGGTGCTATCTGTTCCAGAATGTTTCCCCTTTGTAGCACTGGCATCGCTTGCCGGTGCCTTATGCATCGCCTTTTTTGCTGGTGCAGCTAGCGTTGTCCCAGTTTCTTGGGTCGCTTGCTGTTTCCGCTCGCGAGCACATCTGCACTGGTTTTTCTGGCTGTCTCCTTGGCCTTTTCGTGTTCTTCGATTACGCCGCGACACGTGGTCTAGGTCCTTTGCCGAAGTGGTAAAGGATCGGGAAATCATTGGCGTCATCGACCAGAAAGATGAAGCCGGTAGGATCCAAAGAAACACAAGGCCCCACCCCCGCCTGCACTGATGCAGGGTGGTATCGGCAACGTCAAATTGATCGCCTGTGAGGTCGAGAGATCGGCAGCGCTCTACAAGGCTGCCATCACCAAAGTTGGCGAAGTCTACCCAGCGGCCAAGCGGAACGTCTGCGAGACCGCGGATATCCCGTCCAGACCAAGGGCGAAAGTGTGGTTGCCTTTTGAACCCTCTGAGTCAGAGGCTATTCTTAGCCTCTTGACAAGGTTCAACCCGAAGCTTCCAACAGATGGTTGGAAGGTGGTAAAGGTTGAGAAGACGCAGCGTCAACATGAACGTGGTGATTCTTCTTAACCAGACATGCCTGGAACCCCTTGCAGCATCACA
Organism: Drosophila prostipennis; assembly: GCA_037075205.1. Taxonomy (NCBI): domain Eukaryota; kingdom Metazoa; phylum Arthropoda; class Insecta; order Diptera; family Drosophilidae; genus Drosophila; species Drosophila prostipennis. The sequence goes on from JBAMCJ010000557.1 coordinate 4,563, forward strand.
AAACCGGGTCAACTACGGATTCGCATCTATGATACGGGCAAACTAACAGCAGACACCCAAGACACGACCCGACAGGGGCGCAGTGTGCTTCAGGACATAATGGATTAAGCAAAGGGTACCCAGTCCGAATCCAGCCCTCAAAATGCCTCAAAATGAATCTGTACCACAGCAAGGCAGCATCTGCTGCCCTTCTTAACCTTCTTGCAAAGGGCAATTGTCCTCATCCATGGATTGTTAGAGACAACATGTGTGGCTTATCAACCCCCATATACAAGCTTCTCCATATCAAGGGTAAGGGTAAACCTAGGACCTGCATTCTTACTAAAACACATATTAACACATTTCTAATCCCACAGTTTAGCAATGGCGACCTCACCACGGTCAGGCTGGAGCTAGACATTACCCTAATATCTGATACTCTACTCAATCAACTTGAAGAGTGTAAAGTGGGAGCCAAATACTACCTCTAGAATGCCCTTCCACCGATAACATTAGAAATCTAAGACGTACTAACTGGGGTTACTACAAACAACTTCTGGCTAGAAACCTACATATTTCACCGGCTCACGTCGATGGAAAACCTAGTTAACATTTTTACTGATATCTGTGGGGAGGCCATTAAAAAGGCCTGTGTTAAGACTCATCGACCTACATAATATAAGTAATACCGAACTTATAACAGTCAATCAAAGAATCATATATCATAACACATACAACCACTACTGCAATACTGCAATTCGGCAACCAGACTGTCAGTCTGCTTAACAGTCATCAATCTGCCGACGCAGCGAATATAGCTGACACCACAATTCGGAAATAGAGCAATAATTTGATTAGCACTGCATATAGCACTTTGACCCACTGCGAGCTATGAATAATAGCTGTAAGTTCAATTTCCCTTTCTATATATTTTGTTAACGTAAACACTTTGTACCTATAAATACCGTTAAGTTTGTTCAATAAAATCAGTATCAATCTCAGAATACCACTGACTTGTACTCATTGACCATCGCAATCAACAGAGGCTGTCGCTCTAGTCTTCAGATCCTCACTTTGCGCAACACTCCCCGACGTCCACCTAGTTCCAAGTGCTGGGTGCGACACCTAATCAGTAGACAGTTCATGTGCTGTATACTACCCAACCCCCTGATACACAAATCCTGTGACCAGGCGAAGTAACGCCACTCACGCTAAGGATAACGTATTAACATTTGGTGACCCCGACGTGATCTCACCAAGAGATCACACCCTAGAACACAACGTTGGAGATATCTTCCATACGAGTCCTTTTGCCCATGTCGTCAACAAGGTGACATATTAAGGACACCTGAGCGCCATCGACTCAGGAAGTTGGAAGACTGGTCAACAAGGCGACCAGCTCCGTCAACGATTTGATAAAATCGTTTGTGATCCCGGTAAACGGATTTAAATCATCCAATCCCGGGCACGTGACGCGATCTCAACTAGAGATCACAACAAAGAACACTCCATTGTCGAAGCGACAGCTAAGGAAGTCTGAGCGAAGTCAACTCAGGAATTTGGAGATTGGTCAACAAGGAGACCATCATCCATCAACAACTTGGTAAATCAGTTGTGATCCCAGCAGGAAAGGATTCGTGAATCCAATCCCGGACACATTCTCAAACTTGTCAACAGGCGACACTTTGATAACCAATACCAACCTCACAGCAAGTGCCATCGTGGCCACAGAGGGACACCTGAGATCGAACCTATCGACTCAGGATTAATAAAGGACCGGTCAACAAGGCGACCACCTTTATCCACCATTACTGTTCAGTTTCTGACCAAATCTGGTTGCGAATCGGAGCGTATCCAGCGTAAGCGAATAAAATACTCCCACCGGGTCAGCGACATAGAACAAGATCAAAATGGTTAACAGCATGGGTGAAGAGAATCCTTCATCGGAAATTCAAAAGATTTATAATGCACAACAAGAAATAGGCAATGACATTGCTAGGTGCATCAATAATTTCAAGAAAGATGGACCTGCACGGAAACAAAGGCCTGAATATTTTGAAGCCCGACTATTGGCAATTAATGAAGCCTGGGAGATGTTTAAAGAAAATGAGACTCATCTGCCAGACTCACAGAAAGGATCTAAGTACGAGAAGTACGCAAACGATCTGCGATCGACTTACGAGAAATATAGCAAGATCTTTCAGGAAGGTCTTGACTTACTCCTAGCCAGTAGCAGCAAGGAGGATGAAAGTTCGGTCAAGACTTGGCAGCCACCCATGACAGAAGTCAGCGACAAAAGGCTAGCCTCACTATGCCGACGCCAAGGAGAGGTTATTGAATCCCTTAGAATGGCGCTAAAGTAGTACGCGACTGTAAAGGGTCAAGCCTCCACTAACTTCATAAGTTCTTTGTGGGCACAAGTACAAGAGGTCCATCTAAAAATTTATGAAGAATTTGACAACCCGATAGAAAAGGGACGTTACAAGTGGAAGTGCAAAAGGCGCTCATGGCTGGGCCAAGTGCACCTGCCACAAACAGCACTGATGTGCAACTGCCAAGAATAAGCATCCCGAAATTCGATGGAGAACTGTTAAAATGGAGACAATTCTTCGATTTATTCTCATGCATGGTTCATGAAACCAACATACCCACCATAAAGAAAATGTGGTACCTAAAAACCGCACTTACCGGTGATGCAGAAAGATTGATTCGGCATATAGAACTCAAGGAAGACAATTATAAACAAGCATGGCAAATTCTTGTTGATTCGTATGACAAGCCAAGACAGCTTTCAAACACTGTAATTCGCAAATTGTTGCACCAACAGGCATCTTGTGATAGCGCAAAGTCATTGCAGGAATTATATATAACAACGATTGAGTCTCTCGCCTCCTTGAAGGGGCTAGGCATCGACATATCCACATGGGATCCAATTTTAGTCGTGCTCCTGACAGACAAGCTCGACATGAATAACCGGGCTTTGTATGAGCAATCACTTGGAAGCACGACTGAGATCCAACCATTACATACAATGATAGATTTTTTGGATCAAAGAGTACGAGTCCTAAACACAGGAAAATCGGAAAAATCGTCGAAAAGAGACCCAAAAAACTCAACTTGTGCGTCGACAACAAGCGAAAAAATAGCTTCATGTGAATTCTGTAAAAGAGGAAATCACCCTTTATTCAGATGCGATGAGTTCCGATCTAAGGCTGTATCTGAGAGATTGAATTGGGTACAGAACCAGCAAATGTGTATAAATTGTTTTAGCACATACCACAAGTCGAAAGACTGTCAAAGTCGGACATGTTTTAAATGCGATAAAAAACACAATACGATGTTGCATTTGGAATCAGATTTAGGAGATCCGACAGATCCGCCAGACCTTGTTGTAGGCGCAGCAATTACTAACCACAACATCTTACTAGCCACAGCCAAAGTGGCAGGAGAAACAAAATCCGGAAGAGAGGTGAAACTCAGAGCACTACTTGATTCAGGATCTCAGGTGAATTTGATTTCTGAACAAATGGCATCAAGGCTTTCGTTAAAAAGACACAAGACGTCAGTCCGTTTTGGAAGTGTTGGCGGCGGTACAAAAATGTGCCGGTCCCAAGTCAAAGTTCGAGTAAAGTCCCTGTACAATGACTTCACGGAAGAAATAGAAGCGTTTGTGCTTCCCCAGATTATGGCTGATCAACCAGCCCACGAAATAAGGTCTTCCAGCCTTGCTATTCCACCCGACATATCTCTGGCAGATCCAGATTTTAATATGCCAGGAAAAATTGATATGCTTATTGGCGCAGAGCACTATTATTCCTTGTTACTGCCAAATCAGCAGCAAACAAAGTCGGGAGGACCCATCCTTCAGAATACCATGTTCGGATGGACTGTAGCAGGAACAATTCCGAGTTCAGAAAACAAGTCATTCAAGATTTGTGCAGCTGAATCAACCGAAGAAAGATGTCAACTGCAAATGAATCCGGCTAAAAAACACTTCTCGAAAAATCTCTCGCTAGTGCAAGGCGACAGTGAACTACTACCTTCTCAACATTCTTCAGACCTGGGAGCGACACTCGAAGTCGAAAATAAAAATTGGTTGATGTTGCACCAAGGGACTAAGCCTAACACATGGAAAGGCGACATACATACAAAAAATATACAAGTTCAAGACCTGGTAAAGTCTACAGAGTTACACGCTAGAACTCGCACTGACGATTTCACAATAGACTTAGCCAAATGGTATACCAGTGAAGACAGCAACGTACGTCTTGTAAATCAAAAACTCACACTGGGAGAATTCAATAACCCTGTCAACAACCTGGTAATTCAAAAAAAAGAGAACATAGACTTTGAAATATTCAAGGGTCGCGTCACACGACCTGCGCTTTTATCGCCAGAAGATGCGGGTTTCAAGCCCAAAAATGTAGAAAATAAACAAGTTATGGAGTTCTTCGAGCCACTAACACACCAAGAAAGGCTCTGGAATGGTGGCGCTGTATCTGCTTTTATTGGGCTGCTGCCCATAATACCATTAACACTTGCACAGTCCACAAACATGACCAGGTTTGCCAAAAACCCTGGAATACTTTGTGAGCAACCTCGGACTTCACGAGTGCTGGTCTCGAAATGTACCCTAATAATGTACTCTGATCAAGATCGTTATTATAGTTACGTTCGAAGATTCAGCCCCGAAATAATGAAACTACAAGCGCAGAGGTCCAAAGCAACCTATTCCACTTACAATGAGTTCAACAAGTTGCCTCATAAACTAAATCAAGCACAGCTTTATCATATCTCTGGTTATGCTACCTTAGCAATATCAATCTTGCTAATAACCGCGTACATCATCCGAAAGGGATATATCATCTGGAACTCCAAAAATTCAACTTTACCCCCCAGGAAAACACTAGCTCGAGGCATCCAGCACCCACACCACGCACGGTTAGCTCCGACATAAGCGATGGTTGAACATCTGTTCAACGGCCGGGAGAATGTTAAGACTCATCGACCTACATAATATAAGTAATACCGAACTTAGAACAGTCAAACAAAGAATCATATATCATAACACATACAACCACTACTGCAATACTGCAATTCGGCAACCAGACTGTCAGTCTGCTTAACAGTCATCAATCTGCCGACGCAGCGAATATAGCTGACACCACAATTCGGAAATAGAGCAATAATTTGATTAGCACTGCATATAGCACTTTGACCCACTGCGAGCTATGAATAATAGCTGTAAGTTCAATTTCCCTTTCTATATATTTTGTTAACGTAAACACTTTGTACCTATAAATACCGTTAAGTTTGTTCAATAAAATCAGTATCAATCTCAGAATACCACTGACTTGTACTCATTGACCATCGCAATCAACAGAGGCTGTGTCTAGTCTTCAGATCCTCACTTTGCGCAACACTCCCCGACGTCCACCTAGTTCCAAGTGCTGGGTGCGACACCTAATCAGTAGACAGTTCATGTGCTGTATACTACCCAACTACAAATCCGGTAAACGGATTTAAATCATCCAATCCCGGGCACGTGACGCGATCTCAACTAGAGATCACAACAAAGAACACTCCATTGTCGAAGCGACAGCTAAGGAAGTCTGAGCGAAGTCAACTCAGGAATTTGGAGATTGGTCAACAAGGAGACCATCATCCATCAACAACTTGGTAAATCAGTTGTGATCCCAGCAGGAAAGGATTCGTGAATCCAATCCCGGACACATTCTCAAACTTGTCAACAGGCGACACTTTGATAACCAATACCAACCTCACAGCAAGTGCCATCGTGGCCACAGAGGGACACCTGAGATCGAACCTATCGACTCAGGATTAATAAAGGACCGGTCAACAAGGCGACCACCTTTATCCACCATTACTGTTCAGTTTCTGACCAAATCTGGTTGCGAATCGGAGCGTATCCAGCGTAAGCGAATAAAATACTCCCACCGGGTCAGCGACATAGAACAAGATCAAAATGGTTAACAGCATGGGTGAAGAGAATCCTTCATCGGAAATTCAAAAGATTTATAATGCACAACAAGAAATAGGCAATGACATTGCTAGGTGCATCAATAATTTCAAGAAAGATGGACCTGCACGGAAACAAAGGCCTGAATATTTTGAAGCCCGACTATTGGCAATTAATGAAGCCTGGGAGATGTTTAAAGAAAATGAGACTCATCTGCCAGACTCACAGAAAGGATCTAAGTACGAGAAGTACGCAAACGATCTGCGATCGACTTACGAGAAATATAGCAAGATCTTTCAGGAAGGTCTTGACTTACTCCTAGCCAGTAGCAGCAAGGAGGATGAAAGTTCGGTCAAGACTTGGCAGCCACCCATGACAGAAGTCAGCGACAAAAGGCTAGCCTCACTATGCCGACGCCAAGGAGAGGTTATTGAATCCCTTAGAATGGCGCTAAAGTAGTACGCGACTGTAAAGGGTCAAGCCTCCACTAACTTCATAAGTTCTTTGTGGGCACAAGTACAAGAGGTCCATCTAAAAATTTATGAAGAATTTGACAACCCGATAGAAAAGACAAAAGGGGACGTTACAAGTGGAAGTGCAAAAGGCGCTCATGGCTGGGCCAAGTGCACCTGCCACAAACAGCACTGATGTGCAACTGCCAAGAATAAGCATCCCGAAATTCGATGGAGAACTGTTAAAATGGAGACAATTCTTCGATTTATTCTCATGCATGGTTCATGAAACCAACATACCCACCATAAAGAAAATGTGGTACCTAAAAACCGCACTTACCGGTGATGCAGAAAGATTGATTCGGCATATAGAACTCAAGGAAGACAATTATAAACAAGCATGGCAAATTCTTGTTGATTCGTATGACAAGCCAAGACAGCTTTCAAACACTGTAATTCGCAAATTGTTGCACCAACAGGCATCTTGTGATAGCGCAAAGTCATTGCAGGAATTATATATAACAACGATTGAGTCTCTCGCCTCCTTGAAGGGGCTAGGCATCGACATATCCACATGGGATCCAATTTTAGTCGTGCTCCTTACAGACAAGCTCGACATGAATAACCGGGCTTTGTATGAGCAATCACTTGGAAGCACGACTGAGATCCAACCATTACATACAATAATAGATTTTTTGGATCAAAGAGTACGAGTCCTAAACACAGGAAAATCGGAAAAATCGTCGAAAAGAGACCCAAAAAACTCAACTTGTGCGTCGACAACAAGCGAAAAAATAGCTTCATGTGAATTCTGTAAGCGAGGAAATCACCCTTTATTCAGATGCGATGAGTTCCGATTTAAGGCTTTGAAATATTCAAGGGTCGCGTCACACGACCTGCGCTTTTATCGCCAGAAGATGCGGGTTTCAAGCGCAAAATATAAAAAATAAACAAGTTATGGAGTCCTTCGAGCCACTAACACACCAAGAAAGGCTCTGGAGTGGTGGCGCTATATCTGCATTTATTGGGCTGCTGCCCATAATACCATTAACACTTGCACAGTCCGCAAACATGACCCGGTTTGTCAAAAACCCTGGAATACTTTGTGAGCAACCTCGGACTTCACGAGTGCTGGTCTCGAAATGTACCCTAATAATGTACTCTGATCAAGATCGTTATTATAGCAACGTTCGAAGATTCGGCCCCGAAATAATGAAACTACAAGCGCAGAGGTCCAAAGCAACCTATTCCACTTACAATGAGTTTAACAAGTTGCCTCATAAACTAAATCAAGCACAGCTTTATCATATCTCTGGTTATGCTACCTTAGCAATATCAATCTTGCTAATAACCGCGTACATCATCCGAAAGGGATATATCATCTGGAACTCCAAAAATTCAACTTTACCCCCCAAGGAAAACACTAGCTCGAGGCATCCAGCATCCATCGGTTAGCTCCGACATAAGCGATGGTTGAACATCTGTTCAACGGCCGGGAGAATGTTAAGACTCATCGACCTACATAATATAAGTAATACCGAACTTATAACAGTCAAACAAAGAATCATATATCATAACACATATAGCCACTACTGCAATACTGCAATTCGGCAACCAGACCGTCAGTCTGCTTAACAGTCATCAATCTTCCGACGCAGCGAATATAGCTGACACCACAATTCGGAAATAGAGCAATAATTTGATTAGCACTGCATATAGCACTTTGACCCACTGCGAGCTATGAATAATAGCTGTAAGTTCAATTTCCCTTTCTATATATTTTGTTAACGTAAACACTTTGTACCTATAAATACCGTTAAGTTTGTTCAATAAAATCAGTATCAATCTCAGAATACCACTGACTTGTACTCATTCACCATCGCATTCAACAGAGGCTGTCGCTTTGTCTTCAGATCCTCATTTTGCGCAACACTCCCCGACGTCCACCTAGTTCCAAGTGCTGGGTGCGACACCTAATCAGTAGACAGTTTATGTGCTGTATACTACCCAACCCCCCGATACACAAATCCTGTGACCAGGCGAAGTAACGCCACTCACGCTAAGGATAACGTATTAACAGCCTGCCCAAGCAAAACAGTCAAAACAAACTGCCTTGGTGGAACACTACCCTGGCGGCTGCGAGTGCAGAACTTTCTTCAACAGAGCTAAGTATAACAAATGCGAAACTTCCTAAGTCAGTACAAAAAGGAAATTTGAATATCAAAACGAAGAGAATGGGCTAACTTCTGCAGTAGCATAGAATCTACAGCGAAGGCATCCAGATTCTGAAGAATCTTAGCAAAATCTCCAGTGACCGTTGGATACCTAAAAACCAATAAAGACACCTGGACGGAAAACAGTCAGGAAACCCTTAAACTCCTGCTAGATACTTACTTCCCCAAAAACAAGCAAGCAGTGGAGGACCTCCACATAGAGGAGAACCTCGACGAGAAGAGCATAGTCAATATTTCAAACCCTGAACGCATCAAGTGGGCTTTCAACTCCTGGCCCTGAAGGCTTCTTCCCAGCCCAACTACAAAGGACAATAGATACAACCCTCCTTTGGTTGACGATAATGTGCTCATCACCTTCGCTCCATTGCGTAAGTTTTCACTGGCACTGAATCACATACCATCCAGATGGCTGGACATTAAAGTAATATTTATACTTAAGGCAGGCAAGCCCTCTCACACCTCTCCTAAGGACTTCCGTCCAATAAGCCTCTCCTCCTTCTTGTTAAAGACCCTGGAAAGGCTAATTGACACACACATCAGACTAACTACCATACCTAGTTTACTCTCCAATGCACAACATGCGTATTGTAAAGGTTGATCAACAGACACTGCCCTACACTCCCTAGTATCTTGTATAGAGAAAGGGTTCCATAACAAGGAATACTCCCTGGCAGCCTTTCTAGACATAGAAGGCACTTTCAACAATGTCACCCCAACGGCTATCACTGGCGCTATGACGGAACCACTCACCAGTAGGGTTAGTAGAAGAACACCGCAAAGCGGTGTACTTCCCCTCTTCTATGGGTTATAGTTGTTAATAAACTTCTATCACTTCTAGAGGAAGCGGGAACAAAAGTGGTGGCCTATGCGGACGACGTGGTTATCGTAGTGCAAGGAAAATTTCCTCAAACACTCTGCAACCTGATGGAGACAGCCCTATCCACACTCTCAAGGTGGACGGTGCGCTGCGGATTGGGTGTAAACCCAGAAAAGACAGAATTAGTACTATTTACAAGGAAGTATAAGTTACCGAGTCTAGCTCTCCCAAAACTACACCAAACTCGCATTACCCTTAGCAACCAAGCAAAGTATTTAGGCGTCATCCTTGACAAGAAACTCCTCTGGGCAGAGAACATAGCGGACCGCACACGCAAAACGGCCATAGCACTCTTTGCTTGTAAAAAAGCTAGAATGTGGGGCTTCTCTCCCGTAATAGCTCACTGGCTATACACTGCAATAGTCAGACCCATTCTCCTCTATGGAAACATCGTCTGGTGGCACTCTCTAGAAAAGACCTGCAACCTAAAGAATCTGCTCAAGATCCAAAGAAGCGCAGAACTCTGCATAAGTGGGACGCTTCGCACAACCGCCACTGAAGCATTGAATACAATTCTTGACCTAGAACCTCTAGACCTGCTTGCCAAAAGCTGGGCATCAGCAACGGCGCTGAGGCTCCGCGAAGCGTCGGCCTGGTCAACAGGCTCATCAGGTCACTCCATTATACTAACAAACCAACGTTATAAACCACACATAACAGACTACGTCCCACCCATAGTCAACTTCGAAAAAAGATACAAGGTTCTCATACCCACCCGCACAGAATGGGACCACCTCCCTCACCAGATCGAGAACGCCGTCAATATATACACGGATGGCTCCAAACTTAACTTGCAAACAGGAGGGGGAGTTTTCTCGCCTGAACTAGACATAAAAGTCTCTTTTCGACTACCAGATCACTGCAGTGTCTTCCAAGCGGAAGTGATGGCAATCCAGGAAGCCATGTCTTACCTGGATACAACAAAACACTGCAACACAGACATCTTCATCTTTTCGGACAGTCAAGCAGCCCTCAGGGCCCTCGTCTCCTACTTAACTAACTCATTTACTATCTCTGAATGCCGCAAATCTCTGAACGAGATGGCCACTCATCTCAGAATCAGCCTCATTTGGACGCCTGGACACCGTAACATTGAAGGCAACTGCATAGCGGACGAACTAGCAAGACAAGGGACAACCACCGACATCCTTCGCGATAAGGCCACGGTGGGCATGCCCATAGCTACCTGCAAGCTTCTCCTCAAGCAAAGATTGTATACCCTCTCCAACAACCGTTGGAATACGATCTCAACATGCCACACCTCCAGGCTCACCTGGGGTAATTATAACCCGAAAATAACCAAAACCCTTTTACAATGTAACAGGGCAGACATTTCCACCTTAATTAATGCCCTCACGGGCCACTGTCTTTTAGGGACACACGCGCGCAGGCTAGGACTCAGCAGCTACGACTACTGTCGCAGCTGTAAACAGATAGAGGAAGAGGAGAACATTGAACACCTCCTATGCTTCTGCCCAGCACATAACCTCAAACGTTTTCAAACACTAGGAAGCTACACGCTTCCGAACCTTGCAGACATACAAGGCACAAGCATCCCCAAACTCCTTTGTTTTCTGAAAAGAACTAACTGGTTCGAGAAACCCGATAACCCATGAGCTAGGGAAATGGATCTCTTCGGAGATCATATGGTATCAAAAGGGGCCCAAGGTGGCCTAAGTGAGGGGATTAGTCTATAATCCCCAACCATTCTAACCTCACCTAACCGAACCTACCTGCTAAAACATAGAAAACTAATAAATGAATACTGGATACAAAATATAGATAGATTACGCAGGTACACAGCCATTTCCCCGAACCATTTTAAGTTTTCCATGATATTTGGGTGCTCCTGAGTAAAAGTCCCATAATTTTCCATCACCTACAGGTTCCGCGGCGTTTGATCCTAAGCGTGAATTGTGGACCAATATATGTTACGAGGTCCCTTCCCGGAGGTTAGAAAGTAGAGCCACGGAGTTATAAGATGAGATGATAACTGATTTATTCTGAAGTTGGGTTGTATTCTGGAGTAGGTCAGTATGTTTTGATTATGGTAGCAGTTAGCGTAGTTGGGTCGGCTGACACTGCATAATGTGCTGACTGCTTGGCGGGTCAGCGAGACATCGTTGACATTGATTATGTAGAATATGCTGATCAGTACTTCTTACCAGCCGTGGGTGCAACTGGACGCCTGGTACTGTTACGAACTGTAGTACTGCTTGATTTGTTGGTCGTTGGTCATGTTGAGCAACATTGAGACCCAACACGCGGTATAGCTAAGAATACAGAAAACCGATGGTTGCCGACATTTCGAATTACGTGGCCTATATAATTGACTTATCTTTGTTATTTTCGCTAGGACCTACTCTCAATACATCACGCAACTACTATAAAATAGTCCCCATCGTAAACCATTGTCCATGTCTTTGGAATTCGACGCCAAAGTTGAAACTCCCAAAACTTTAAAGATTTCTCTGATGGAAAAACAATTCTGAGAATTATATCTTAAATGGATCTAATTTTAATTATTTATTGAATCTATGTTCATTGTATGCTTTGATTTCGGCTTAAGGCGTTTTCATGAGGACAGTTTATTGGATTAATTAAACGAATAAAACCGCTTTTTTGGTTTTATTTTATACTCCTATGTGCTGTCAAATTTCAAATAAGTCAAGTACATAGAGGATATGTATGTTCAGTGAACGTATTTAATTTCGTAGTTCTAGTTCGTGGTTTATATTGGTTTTAAAACTTCAGGCTACCGTTCTACCGAGTTGTTTACTATTGTTTAATTGGTTTATTCTTGTTAATCTTAGAACAATGTTTGATTTTTCTTTATGCATAATCTTATCAGAGGTGTCATATGCATACCGGTAGATTAGGTAGAGCGCCTAACTCTTAATGTTCCAGTCAGACTAATGCGTAAGTACTATCCCTTACGAGCCTTACGCACTCTTTGTAATAAATATATAGTTCTACATCGTCTAATTTATCTCTCAACTTTTATCTTTCTATTAAAGACTACCATTCCAACTCATTTTCTTTAGGCTTAGTTTCTGCTGTTATTTCCTTTTTGTGTCCCTTCTCTATTTGATGTATATACCTTCCTCGCGAACTCGTATTTTCGCTTGAAATGGTAAAAAAGCCTTCCTGTCTTTTGGACATTTGTTCGTACTTTATTATTATTCAAAAATATTAACCAATTGTTTCTATATTATAGGGTATAAAGTTACCAAAGGAACAACAACACAGATGTTTGCTAACTTACTCAATAACCATGCACACAACATGGCTATATCAACTTGTTTAGTGATGCTGGTCATGAATATATGTATGTACTTTATAGGGTTGGAAACGCCTTTTCCACTGCATTAATAACCTGTGACCAAAATTATAATACCATTGGAACCATAGAAAATCAAAAGCAACTATGCACATATAATTATTTGTATAAAGTTTGCCTTTATTATTTGATTGAAATGTAATATTTTGCCATTAACTCCAAAATTAATCAACTACCAGCCAACATTGACAGCTTCAGAATATGATTTGCTGTTGGGTGTGTAGAATTGGGAGAACCATACTCTAAACTTCTTAATTGAAGCATCTTCTTTAGCTAAGATAGGATTTCGATGAAATACTTTATGATTCCATATATTTATATCACGTTCAAACTATAAATACACAAAATATTTAATTTAAAGGGTACAGGACTAAACATTTTATTTACCATGAGACTTTCCCCATAAATGAAGATTTTAATAAGTGGTCCTATCCAACGGGGACCATAAAATTGATGTACAACTTTTTGCAATAAGGGCTCAATAGGGGTAATATATTGAAAAATTTTAAGCTTTCCAAATGTAAGTGAATTAATTTCAAGACATACGTACGACGGCCCGATCTTTAAATAAAAGCTTTATTAAACTGCCTACAAAATATATTTACCCTGTTTACTTGTTTGCCAAAGACGTCCATCCGAAAACAATAAAATTTTCCAAATAGCTCCAATGTATGGCTCAGATTAACTTCAGCTAAATGCTTTTGTTTTCCTGGAGTTGGGAACCACCTTGAGAAAAAAGGGATTAAAAATCAATAGTTGAATTTATTGATTGGTACACTGATAAAAAAAGATTTAAGTTATATGATTTTATAATCTCGTTTTATACCCTTGCAGAAGGTATTAAAATTTCCACCAAATTTTTTCTGTATCACACAATTGAAAAGGGACAAAAGACAAGTTATTTTGTAAAATACACAGTGCTATAATGTGCATTTCTGCGTAAGGGATTTTTAACTTCGCGCGTAATTTCGGAAGTAATATAATTATTTCTAAAAAAAAAACTGTGTGGAGAAATTTTGTCACTCTATGCTTGGGGTAAATTCACCCCCTATTTCAAATGCATATATTGTTTTTTTGACGAGCTAGCTAACGAACAGGCTACCAGCAGCAGCAACAAAGATAGGACGTAAACAAAAATCAGTCAATAATAAAAAATCCTCGGATTTTGATTAATTTTCATTGCTGCAGTAGTAGGCTGCGCCGATTATGTCGTATTTAATATAAGAAGCTAAGCTTGATCAGTGTAGAATATTTAAAGGCGTTAAATTCCATACATTTTTACAGGGGGCGAAATTTCCCCAGTGGTGTGACGATTTTACCCCCCAATGTGGCGGAATTGCCCCAGAATAATGGTTTTAGTTTTCAATTTCTGATAATGTGGCACAAAATGGAAAAAAACTCAATTTGTAAAAATGCTGGCGAAATTGCCCCACTCTCCCCTACATACAGGGGTGGTCAAAAGTGGTCAAAAATAATCAACTTTTTTCCTGGGGCTTAAAACAAAAATGTTTTGATGCAAAGTTGTTCCCCAATCAAAATTAATAATAACTGCAAAAAAAAAATTTCAAAATATTTTTCCTTGTATTTTTTATGAATTTATGAATGTAAAATTTTGTATGAAAAGGAGGAAAAAGCGGCTAAAATTGTCATTTTTAGCTATTTTCAAAAAATCATAAAAAATACAAGAAAAAATATTTTGAAATTTTTTTTTTTTTGCAGTTATTATTAAGTTTGATTGGGGAACAACTTTGCATCAAAACATTTTTGTTTTAAGCCCCAGGAAAAAAGTTGAAAATTTGACTTAAAAAAAAAATTGTCTAATTTTCTAACTTTTCAAAGGGTGCTTAATGGGTTAGGAACATTTTTGTGTCATTTAAACGGAACTGAAGTGCTTTCCATAGGTGCCAAAATGTTTATATTATAAGTTCAAAATATGAGTAAAGTTTTTTTTTTTTTTTTTTTTTTTTATATATGTGCTTTATTTATTGAATCTTCTCTATATGAGACTAACAATAAGTGTATCAAATCTTAAGAATATAACTTAACTTACAGTCACGTAGACTGAATTTAGACTAACGGGCCCTAATATTTATTGCTGGGCTGGTAGATCGTTTCGATGAAGACGAGTTCTGTTCGAAACCCGTGTTAGGTTCCTTGCGAGGTTATTTGGGTGCAGTGTGAGCTTGTTATGGTAGGCCGCTTTCTGCTTTGCTATTTCATCTTTGACCGGTGGTATGCCCAGATCTCTGTGGATGTTTTCGTTCCGAACATACCATGGTGCCCCAGTGATTGTTCGCAGGATTTTTGATTGTGACCGCTGTATGATGTCAACGTTGCTGTTGCTCGCGTTCCCCCAGAGCTGGGAGCCGTAAGTCCAAATGGGCTTAAGGGTGGAGTTGTAGAGAAGAACTTTAAAGTCCAGGCACAGGGGTGATCGTGAATTTATAATCCAGTGTAGGCTGCTAGCTTTAAGTTTGAGATGTACTTTCTTGCATTCAATGTGCCTCCGCCAGGTTAGGCGTCTGTCGAGGTGGACGCCGAGATATGTTACATCGCTGGCTTGGGGGATCTGCGTACTATTCAAAGTTAGCGGGGGGCACGATTGTCTATTAAGGGTAAACGTTATATGTTTACACTTTTGTTCATTAATTTTGATTCGCCAGTCTGATAGCCACTTCTCAACTACCACCAAATGATCAGCCAGTTGAGCAGTTGCTCTAGTTGGGCATCTCGAGCGGCTCAGTATTGCGGTGTCGTCAGCAAATGTGGACGTGGTCAGTCTCTCGTTCGTGGGGATATCTGCTGTGTATAGGACAAACAGGGTAGGGCCCAGAGCGCTACCTTGTGGGACTCCGGCTTCAATGTCATACTCGTTGGATGTCGTTGTATTGCATCTCACCTCAAAGACCCTTTGATAGAGGTACGACTTAAGTAACTTATGAGTGTTTTCTGGCAGTAATGTTATGATTTTATACATAAGGCCTTCAAGCCACACTCGGTCGAATGCCTGTGAGACGTCGAGGAATATCGCACTACAATATTCCCGATGTTCGAAGGCTGTACGAATTTCTGAAGTTATCCGGTTGACTTGCTCGATGGTTCCGTGGCTTTCACGAAACCCGAATTGATGTGCCGGGATTAAGTTTTGTTCTCTTAAATATGGTGTAATGCGCGTAAGTAGGCATTTTTCTAGTAATTTGGACAGGCACGATAGTAAGCTTATCGGCCTGTACGATGAGGGAATTGTGTGGTCTTTCCCAGGCTTCGGTATCATTATAACTACAGACTTTTTCCATTTTTTGGGATAGTAGCCAAGTTTTGTTATCCCGTTAAATAGCTTGCATATAACATCCACTGCGCAGTTTGGAAGTTCAATTATCATTTTTGGGGTTATTAGGTCGCCCCCTGGAGCCTTTTTCGGTTTTAGTTGCTTCCTAATGACATTTGCAATTTCGCTGGCTTGAAACAAAATCGGGTTAATTGCAGTTTCAGAGCTAAGCGGCGGTAGTTGAAACGAGTTTGTGGCGGCATTTGGTTGGAAAACATTTCGTAGGTGTATGGCAAATGTTTCGGCTCTGGCTTCGTCACTGCGGGCCCAAGTACCTGAGGAATTTCTAATCGGAGTGACTGATTCTATCGGAGAGCTTAAGTTTGGGTGAGCTCTCCACAAAGGATGCTTTGTACTGGTCGGCGACAGTTTCTCGATGTACCGGCGCTGCGCAAGCTCCTCTTCTTGCTTGAGGGTTTTGGTAAGCCTGCGGGTGGCTTCATTAAAGAGCTGCTTCGAATGGGGCGATCTGCAGGATTGCCAAGCGCGTCGTAGGCGTCGTTTTTCCCGAACTAGTTGTTCAATTTGGAGATTAGTTTTGTATTGGTTGCTACGCACGATTGTCTCTTCTGGTGTTGAGATTTTGGCTGCTGCCACGAGTACTGACTCCAGGGCATCAGCACAGAAGTCGATGTCGTTCTCTATGTTTAACTGTGGTGTTAGTTCAATGTGGGAACTTACGTACTTTTTGTACTTTAGCCAGTTAGTTCTAGTCGAGGTCAGCCTGAGGGGGTGCTCGATTACTTTCGGGCTTTGAAGGAGAGTTATTAAAACAGGCGAGTGGTCCGATGATAAGTCCGATAGCGATTTGGCGCTTACTAAATTTCTTGGGATGTTCTTGGTCACAGCGAAGTCAATTAAGTCCGGTATTTTTCTGGGGTCAGCTGGCCAGTATGTGGGGCTGCCAGTGGAGACATAGTCGAGTTTGTTGCTCAAATTTATAATTGCTTTATACAGTTGTCTTCCTTTGGGGGTCACGAGTCTTGATCCCCAGTGCGTGTGCTTGGCGTTGTAGTCTCCTCCTGCTATAAAGCGATCTCCGAGTGAATTGTAGAAGTCCAAGAATTGCTCTTCAGTTATTGCAAAACGCGGTGGGCAATAGACAGCGGCTATAGTGATACTGCCGTTGCCTGCTTGTAGTTTTATAGATGTAGCCTGCAAGTAATTTGTTGCAAACCTCTGGTGAAAGTGGTGCTTAATGCGTTCCCTGATTAAGATTCCAGTTCCTCCGTGAGCCTTACCGTCCGGATGATCTGTGCAGTATGACGTATAACCTCTTATTTGGAAGTTGTATTTACTTGTGAGATGTGTTTCTGACAGCAGCATTACATCTATTTGGTTTTCATTGAGAAATTGAGTTATTTCAAGTTTGTGCCGTGAAACGCCATTGGCATTCCACATGGATATTCGAAGACAAGACATCGATTATTTTGATTGTTGGGATGTGAGCAGTTTTATTAAAAGGTTTTGATTTTGCATAAGGTTATCCATAGTTGTTTTCATAAAGGACATAAATTCCATCATACCCTTTTGTAAAGTCAGCATCATGGTTTCGATGCTGTTTGGTGTTTGTCCTATTGCATGCTGAGGTGTTATTATATTTTGCTCAGAGCATTGAGCTTGTGGAAACCCTGTCTGATTGGCAAGTCCTGTTTTTAGGGCACTGGCGTATGAAACTCCCCCATTTGTGTTGAGGGGCCCAAATGAAGATCTGGCTGCTTTCGCAAAGAAAACATCAGGTGTGGCTTGGGATTGTACGTATACATTTTGTGCATTCTGGGAGCGTGCATACTTAGCGTGTTGTAACCGACTCTTTAACTCTTTGTAGACCGGGCAGCCTCTGTAGTTTGCGGTATGATTGTCTCCACAGTTAGCGCATTTCTTCGTCTTTGGGTCTTCTTTGCTTGCAGGGCACAGTTCAGAGTTGTGGAAGCCTCCACAAGCTACGCAGACTGATCGAAGCCCGCAGTTGTTTCTGGTGTGTCCATACTCTTGGCAGTTGGTGCATTGCAGCGGACCATTTCGCTTATGCGGTTCTTCAACAGTAATCCTTCTATGCAACAGGAATTGCAGCTTGTAGATCGGGTGCACTTCATTTTTTTTCATGGCTCTGCTTTCTGGCTCCAGTTCGACCTTAAAGAGTGGTTGCGGCTTTTTATTTCTGTTGATAATATTAATAATATTTTTTGCGAGAAAACCTTTTTCTTTTAGTGCCTCTATTATCTCATTTTTGGATACGTCTGGCTCTATGCCCTTTAACACTACTTGCAAGCCTTTGCTACTCTTGAGCTGGTACGTGTAGTAGGGTTTCTTAGCCTCGTCTAGGTATTTGGTTACAGCTCTGAATTGATCTTCAGTGTTAGCTTGAAGCTTTGTTTCGTGTATATTCCCTTTGACAAGAGGAGTAACATAAAAGTTGTCATTCCCGACCAGCGCAACAATTTTCTTTACTAGGGCATTTGAGTTCTGTTCCCTTATGTAAATTGGTGGGGGCTTTGGCTTCTTTTGTACAGCCTGTCCAGTCTCGGATTGAATATTTTCAGTATCAGACAACAGGGCGAATCTGTTGTTATTAGATGCCCCTGGTTGTTCGCTGCCTTTATTAGGGCAATTTTGTTTTGGTTTATTTCCAACCATTTTATTTTGCGGGCTTAGCTTCCGTTTGATTTGGATGTAGCGATCCATGCCAGTCTGTATAGCCGGACCGACTTGTTGTTGTTGTGTATTGCCGTTTTTGGCACTCGTACTTACAATTGACTTTGTAGTATTATTCGACGCTGCAGAAGTTGCTAACGCATTCGAAATCGCGTTGTTGGTTACGGAGACCGTTGATGTTGTTGTTGCAGTGGCTGCGGTTGCAGAAATTAACGAGGTTGCAGTGCTCGTGGCTGGTGAGCAGTGAGTCGAAGCTGGGGGTGGGGTTCTACACTGAACGCTCCATGGAGGGGGAGGTGCTGTGAGTAGGGCGGGAGAACAAGACCGTGCTCTCGCACTGTCAATGGTCAGTTGGGCTGAGTTGCTCTTTGAAGAAGTTTTCTCTACTTGTACATCACGGGTTGAGAAATAATGAATATAACTGTTTCTCTGGTCTACGGAGCTTCTACGCTCATTTTTTGAATCGCCGCTCATTGAGCTATTACTCGTGGCACTTTTCAGTTTTTATAATAACTTAGCACTAGTTTTATTCATAGCACCAATTATTATGAATGTTTTTAGCAATAAGATTGCCTTTATTACACTACTCCAGTATTTTTAGTTATTTGTTTTCACTTTTAAGCTGCTTTTTCCGGAGCTCGCGCAAAACACGTCTGCACTCTCCGGGTGTTGAACTTAATTTTTTTGAGTAAAGTTAACATTCAAATTTGTGAAAATACTTTTGACTAGGGTTGTATATTCTGTCTGTCTGTCTGGCTGTTTGCCTGTTTCAATACTGTTTGCGAGCTCAGTTCAAAGCTAGCGAACTAAAACTTTCCCAGTCGTCCTAAAATATGTCTACGCAGATAAATTTTGAAAAGCGGACGTCTATAAAAATGAACTCCTATAGAAACATTCGGATACAGCTTGCTAAAAATTGAAGATATTTCGCACGGTGTCGAAACTATTAAAATGCATTTTTTTAAATTTTACTTTTGTATTTGATCAGGGTAAAAGCGCGTGCCGATCGGACGTCCATATCTTATAGTTTTCATAGGAACAATAAATTGAAATAGATTGTTGTTGTTCAAGATTTTTGCATAAATTTCGTTGGTTAGAATTTCATCTTTTATATTTATGCAATTCTAGTTATATTTTCATATGTAAAATCTGTAGGGTATTTTAATTTCGGCTTCCCGAAGTTAGCTTTCATTTCCGTTTTATCATATATATTATTATATCCATTGGAATAGGTAGACCTTAAAAAAAATCAATGTTGGACAGTATCGACATTTTTGATTTTTTCACAATATTCTATCGATAGTATCGATGTTTTAAAGGACATGTGAGGAGTCTTAATCCTCCCACAATTCTCGAGGCAGGAGAGCCCCTAGCAACAGCAAAGGCAGCGAGAATGCGGCAGAATTTAAGGGCATCCAGGTCCACCGGTAAATACTGGACCTTGGATCTGGCCAATGCGGGGAGACCGTGAAATATCGGTGCCGCGCTGGACCTTGGAGCCTGGCCGCCTACAAGCCGGAGAGCAGCAACGCCAACGAGGAGCGACGCAGGAGTTGGAGAGCAGAGCAGCGACGCAGACAGCCGGAGAGAAGCGACGCCGTCGAGGAGCGCCGCCGAAAAACGCACGAAGAGATCTTAAGCCGCGGAAGGCACGCAACAGCCAGCTGACGAAGAAACCAATTCCAGCGAAAAGTAACACTTAATAAAGTTTTCCGATTTGTCCAAATCGGATATCTTGCATTTTCTTGGGTCACGGGCAGTCACGCAATACAAATTTCGTGGGACAAACACACGCATTCTTATAAATATTATAACTTAAAATGTGTTCTTTATTTATTCCGTTTTAATTTTCAGTTTTTAATTTCAATATACGGTTTCCTATTCTTTTTTAGACATAATGTTCAAGAAGAACACTTTTTATAATAAATCTAAGACTTTACGAGCTCGGTCAAAATGTTAATTGATCTAGAGCCGTAAATATCGATCTGTAACTCAAACCCCTACAAGGGTGCAATGCTAACACTTATAATGTTTAAGAACATGCCCCTTGAGACTGACTAAAAATATAGTTCTCACACTGCACAAAGGAAGACCGTTGATAAGGCTCCCGCTCAGGCAAATAGATGAGGTCTATGCGTAACCTTCAATAATTATATTATAAGAATTTCATGTTAGTTAAATAAGCAAAGAAGAATAATAAAATCAGTTTAATAGACAAAACTCAACGGTGAAGATTGTTTTTCCTTATTACAGGATAAGAAGAATTCGCGGTTGATTTTTGTTTATCATTGAGTTGAATTGCCAAACCAACCTTAGCAAAGGATTTCAATACACGGTATCTTGTGACCTTTTTTTAACAGTGGGAAGATTGTTACATGACATGATAGAACAAACGTTTGTTTGATACCCTGCTTTTAGTACCAAAGCTCAAGCTTGTTTCCGACTCTTTCAAGTATATATATGTGGGGTTTTTATTAGTTTTAAACAATATTGGTTGAACTTCGGTCGCGTGTAGACGTGTTTTCTTAACGCTCCGGAAAAACAAACATTAAAACAGTCGAAAACGTTCGAAAAATTTATAAACGCGAGGTTTTGCGTTTCGCGATGCAAATCGCATATCGTGAACTAAAGCTTTAATTAATTAATTAATTAATCTTTACGCACTATCAATAAGCAAATGCCAAAAACAACAAGACGAAGCCCGTGAAAAAATTCAGAGAGAGCAAGACAAACGTCGTCTTTCATCGTCTCGCAACAATGCTTATTTCTTTTTCACGAGTAATACTCAAGTAAGTGCAAGAAAGTGCAAGTTTACTGACCGCCGAAAACCAGAGAGCCAGTTCCTGCTCTCCCGCCCCGCTTCTCACCGCTCAAACGCCATGGAGTGAGCAATGCAAAACTCCAACCGAGCTTCTGCCACCTAGTACAACAACAACAGCAACTACTACGTCAACTACAACGGCCTCTGTCGTCAACAATGCAATAACGACTCCGCTCTCTTCTTCTGCAGCGGGTAAAGCAACAACACAACCAAGTGCAAAAATCGGGATAAACGGCAAAAACAAACCTACGGTAGAAGAAATGACAATTTCGCAAGCGGGCTCGGCCATGCAGACAGGCATGGATCGCTACATTAACATCTCCAAGCGCAAGCTAACACCCCCAAAAAAATCTGACGGCAATAAGCCCAAAGTAAACCGTACCAACAAAGGCCCTCGGGCCATTAAATGAAAATAGATTTTCCATTCTGGCGGAGCCCGAAACAGAGTCTTAACAATTAGTCCTAAGGAAACTGAAGCCGCCACCTATCTTTATTCGGGAGAAGACCTCGAATGCCCTAGTCAACAAAATAGTTGAGCTAGTCGGAAAAGATAACTTTCATGTTATTCCGCTTCTGAAAGGGAATATAAGCGGATCTAAACTGCAAACCAAAACTGAAGACGATTTCCGAGCAGTGTAAAAGTACTTAAACGATGCCAAAAAGAATTACTATACGTACAAGCTAAAAAGCTGCAAAGTCATGCAAGTTGTGCTTAAGAGGCTTTAAAAGAAAACGGTTTCTGTGCAAAAAATGTTATAAACATTATGAACAATAACAAAAAGCCGCAACCACTATTCAAGGTCGAGCTGGAGCCAGACAGCAGAACTTTGCACCCGCATTGCACCCGATCTACAAGTTGCAGTACCTGCTGCATCGTAGGATCACAGTAGAAGAGCCGCACAAACGGAACGGGCCAGTGCAATGCACGAATTGCCAGGAATACGGACACACCAGGACTTACTGCGGCGTCAGGTCAGTATGTGTAGCTTGTGGAAACTGCCACGGCTCCGAACCCTGTCCTGCCAACAAGGAAAACTTTCCAACTAAAAAGTGTGTAAACTGCCATGGAAACCACACTGCAAACTACAGAGGCTGTCCAGTCTACAAGGAGATGAAAAGTCGGATGCAACGATCGACAACGGCACGCTCCCAGAACACACAGAACATTTACATGAGATCACAAACGACACCGGAAGCTTTCTTCGCAAAAGCAGCCAGGTCATCATTTGGCCGTTCAATTACCATCAACGGCATTGCTTACGCCAGTGCTCTAAGATCAGGCACAGCTCACATAGAGCCGAAAATGAATAACATCCCGCAGGCCATGGGACAGCCACAAAGCAACATGGAAACTATGATGATAACCTTGCAACAAAATATGATGGAATTTATGTCATTCATGAAAACCACCATGCAAACCCTTGTGCAAACCCAAAACATCTTGTTAAAAATGCTTGAAACTCAGCAGTCCAAATAAACTATGCCTAGTCTTCGAATAACTCTGTGGAACGCCAACGGTGTTTCACGGCATAAACCTGAAATAACTCAATTTCTGAACGAAAACCACATCGACGTTATGCTGCTGGCAGAAACGCATCTCACCAGCAAATATAACTTTCAAATACGGGGATACACGTTTTATAGCACCGATCATCCAGATGGTAAAGCACATGGTGGAACCGGCATCTTAATAAGAGACCGCATCAAACACCACTTTCACCAAAGGTTTGCAAAAAACTATTTGCAAGCTACATCGATAAAAATACAGTTGGGCAACTGCAACCTTGCCATTGCCGCTGTTTACTGCCCACCCCGTTTTACAGTCTCCGAAGACCAATTCATGCAAAATCGCTTTTGGATCTATCATCGGACCACTCACCAGTGCTAATAACTCTTCTTCAAAGCCCGGAATTAATCGAGCACCCTTGCAGGCTGACGTCGCATCTAACCAACTGGCGGAAGTTCAAAAAGTACGTAAGTTCCCACATTGAACTAACTCCACAGCTCAACATCAAGGAGGACATCGACTGCTATCCCGATGCACTGTCGTCTGTACTCGTCGAAGCAGCCAAAGTCTCTACACCGCAAGGGAGGGATGGGCGCACACACCAACACAAAACTAACCTTGAAATCGAACAGCTTGTTCTGGAGAAAAGACGTTTGAGGCGTGCTTGGCAAACCAGCAGATCGCCATCCTCTAAACAAAGTCTTAAGGAAGCTGGTCGCAGACTTACCAGGGCCCTAAGGCACGAAGAAGTAAAAGCTCAACGCCAGTACATTGAGAAACTTTCACCCACCAGCACCAAACATCCTTTGTGGAGGGCCCACCCAAATCTAAGTGCGCCGGCCGAAACAGTAATTCCCATAAGAGACTCTTCAGGCAGATGGGCCAGAAGCGACAAAGACAGAGCTTGTACATTTGCTTTACACCTTCGAAACGTCTTTCAGCCAAACCCTGCAACAAACTCATTCGCACTACCGTCGCCGTCAATTCGAATTGAAACTGAGACGGAACCAATTCTGTTTCAACCAAACGAAGTTGCAAAAGTCATCAGCGAGCAATTGAAACCAAAAAAGGCCCCAGGCGGTGATCTAATAACTCCCAAAATGCTAATTGAACTCCCAAACTGTGCAGTTGAGGCCATTTGTAAACTCTTTAACGGGATTACACGACTTGGCTACTTTCCAAAAAAATGGAAAAAATCGGTAATCATAATGATCCCAAAGCCAGGAAAAGATCACACAATACCAGCTTCATACAGACCGATAAGTTTACTCTCGTGTCTGTCAAAACTGCTAGAAAAATGCCTTTTGACGCGTATAATCCCATATCTGAAAGAGCACAACGTTATTCCGGCACATCAGTTTGGCTTTCGAGAAAGCCATGGAACAATAGAGCAAGTCAACAGATTAACAAAGGAAATACGGTCTGCATTCGAATACCGGGAATACTGCAGTGCGGTATTCCTTGACGTTGCACAGGCTTTCGATCGAGTCTGGCTTGATGGCCTTATGCACAAAATCAGAACTATTCTGCCGGAAAACACTCACAGGATACTTGAATCGTACCTTTACAACAGAGAATTCGCCGTGAGATGCAACACTACAACATCCGACGATTACACCATAGAGGCTGGAGTTCCCCAAGGTAGTGCCCTTGGTCCAACTCTATTTCTCCTTTACACCGCAGATATTCCCACGAACGACCGGCTAACTACTTCCACATTCGCAGACGATACCGCGATCATAAGTCGGTCCAAATGCCCAATTCAGGCAACAGCACTACTAGCTGATCATCTCGTGGTAGTGGAGAGGTGGTTATCAGACTGGCGTATAAAAATAAATGCGCAAAAGAGTAAACACATAACATTTACTCTTAACAGACAAACGTGTCCACCGCTAACTCTGAATAACACGCCACTTCCACAAGCTGACGATGTAACGTACCTTGGCGTTCACCTAGACAGGAGACTTACATGGAGGAAACATATCGAAGCTAAGAAAATTCATCTAAAACTAAAGTCCAATAGCCTCCACTGGCTCCTAAACGCTCGCTCCCCCCTCTGCCTGGACTTCAAGGTCCTGCTCTACAATTCAACGCTCAAGCCCGTCTGGACTTACGGCTCCCAGTTGTGGGGTAACGCGAGCACCAGCAACATCGACATTATCCAGCGAGCGCAATCAAAAATCTTGAGAACTATCACTGGGGCACCTTGGTATGTTCGGAACGACAACATCCACAGAGATCTTGGCATTCTGCCCGTAAAAGACGAAATATCCAAACAAAAAGCGTCCTACCTCACCAAGCTAACTTTCCATCCAAACCAGCTCGCCAGGGGCCTAGCCAGGGTCTCATACCGGACCCGATTGCAACGAAATGACCTTCCAGCTCAGCAATAGTTATTAGAGCCCTTAAATCTCGCGTCAGTCATCTTGACTGTTAGATAGCTTTTTAATTTAAGATTTTATATACTTATTGTTAGTCTCAATTCAGAGAAGATCCAATAAATAAAAATGAATATGTATAAAAAAAAAAAAAATATAAGTTTAAGTGTTTATTTAAATGATTACATGCTGTCACAATGTAAGTATAATTAATTAATTATTAATTCACACAAGCACTTTTTTCTTGGATTAGATCTCCTCAAGCTGAACCTCGATCCGAAATAATACAAGCTGGGTTGCCAAACACGTTACTTTGTCCTCGTAGTTTTGTAATGACTTCGCTTGCGGTCGTTGACTTTGTAGGATAAAGCCAACAGAACTTAGTAAAAGAATCGATGACGGCCAGTATGTGCTTGTAATTCTTGCTTGTAGAGTCTAATGGACCCAAGTGGTCGATGTGGTAAGTGTGTAATGGAAAATCTTCTTTGTGCAATGGATGTAGCCAGCCCTCCTGCTTGCCACGCTTGCGGTTGCTTAAAATGCACGGAATACAGCAGTCGATGAATTTCTGTATTTTTTCGTCAAGGTTTTGGATGAAATATTCGTTGCAAATCATCTCCTTTGTCTTTTTGACGGCGAAATGTCCTCGGTCGTGTGCTCTGGCTATGATCTGTCTTTCCATGTCTCTGGGGACAACAAGAAGTTCTGCGTCGTTGACTATCTTGTATAGGATTCCGGACTTAAGAAAATAGTCGTCGTAGGGTGAGTTGGAGTCTTCAATAATTTTGCAGATCGTTTTCAAGTGTTCGTCCTTTTCTTGAGCTTGTTTAAAGCCAAGTGCTATGGAGTCGTCAACTATGGTCATTATTGGGTACCTAGAGAGAGCGTCAACGTGCTTCATACGTGTACCTGAACGGTGTTCGACTTTGTAGTCGTACTCTTGAAGCAATAGTACCCAACGTGCAACTCTGGTGCACAGACTTTGCTTGTCTAGCGTCTTGGTGAATGCATTGCAATCAGTGACAATCTTAAAAGGGATGCCAAGTAGATAGACTCTAAACTTGGTTATAGCT
The DNA here is from genome assembly GCA_037075205.1 of Drosophila prostipennis. Lineage (NCBI taxonomy): Eukaryota > Metazoa > Arthropoda > Insecta > Diptera > Drosophilidae > Drosophila > Drosophila prostipennis. The sequence goes on from JBAMCJ010000557.1 coordinate 31,187, forward strand.
TCAATGATTGCTAGCACCTCTAATTCGTAGCTGGAATATTTACGCTGAGCATCTGTGGTTTTCCTACTCATAAAGTAGACTGGGTGAAATTGGCCGTCGTCAGCTGATTTCTGCAAAAGAACGGCGCCAAACCCATCTATGGAGGCGTCAGTGTGTACCTCGGTGTCGTACTTCGGATTGTAAATTGCTAGAACCGGGGTGGAAGTCAAGTATTTCTTTAGGGATTCAATAGCGTTCTCTTCATCAGGGCCAATAACAAATTCAGCTTTATTTTTGGTAAGGTCAGTCAAGGGTTTCGAAATCAGAGCATAATTCTGGATGAACTTTCTAAAGTACCCTGTGAGTCCTAGAAAACTTTCTAGCTGCTTTAGGTTCTGTGGCGTCTTAAACTTCGAAACTGCGTCGATCTTCTGAGGAGTCGGAGAAATGGTTTTGTTCTCGATAATGTGACCTAAGAACTGGATACGGGTCTGCAAAAAAGAAAATGGCATTTCTTTAGGTTGAGCTCGAGACCATATTCGCTGCAAGTTTCTATAACTTCGTTGAGATTCGACACTGCCTCCTCTTCGTCCTTCGCTGGTATAATTATGTCGTCTACATAAGGGAGAGCGATTCCTCTACGGGACAGAGTTCTGAAAATCGCATTTATGTGTCTTTGGAACACACCAGGTGAGTTGGACAAACCAAAGGGCACTTTTAGGAATTGGTATTGCCCGCTCTGCGTCACGAATGAGGTGTACTTCCTGCTAGATTCGGCCACTGGCACATGGAAAAAGCCATTCCGCAAATCGATCGTGCTGAATACCAAAGCTTCTTGCAAGCGGTCGAGTTGGTCGTCAATCAGGGGCAACGGAAAATGATCTTTTACGATTACCTTGTTTATACGCCTGAAATCTATGCAGAGTCGTTGCGAGCCGTCGTTTTTCTTTGCAAGCACCACCGGGCTTGTAAATTCGGAATCAGACTCCTCGATTATGCCGTTATCCAACCACTGCTCTATTTGTTCGTCGATTACATTCGTTTCAGCGAAAGCGAATCTGCGCGGACGCGAGAAAATTGGAGATTCGTCGTTTAAGAGGATTTTCATTTCAATGTTTGTCGACTTTGACTTTACCGGCTTGTAATTCATTTGGCTTGCACTCATCGACTGTTTCGACACGTTGGGGACAGTTTTTGGAGATGTGTCCAAATTTGTTGCATTTAAAACACTTTCTGCCTTTCTCTTTATTGTTGCAGCCACTAGACAGATGTCCCTTCTCGCCACAATTGTAGCAAACGATTTCCTTCTTGCCACCTTTTAAACCACTTGTGCACTGCTTGAGCTTTGTTTTTGACACTGCTTTCGCCGAAATGGGATTTCGCACTGATTGTTTGGTAGTCCTTCAATTTGTACTTGAATTCGGTCATGTTTCGAGCTCCATAAAGCATTGATTTGTTAATTGAGAGTTCATCAATATACCTCGGATTTTGCATATTTGCATATTTTTATAGGAGAAAGATAGATCAATTCCGAAAACACCAAAGTAAACCAACACCAAAATAAAAATATAGTTTAAAATTAATGGCATATTTTTTTTTTTGCATATTTGCATAAAATGCATATGCATAAAATATGCAAAATATATGCAAAATATATGCAAAATATGCAAAATATATGCAAAATATGCAACATATAAAATAAACTTAACTATTCAAGATTGACCATTTCATAGCTAACCTAATTTAACCGAAGAAAATTGTTTGTTCCTTTTCGTCATTTCTGAGATATCTAATTTTTTCCCAAATTTAAGGAAACCATATTTATATTTCTAACGAGTAGGCGAGAAGGAGGCAAAAACAGTAAAAGGGGCAGAATAGTTTTTGGCCCTATCGGCCAAACTGCTCGTTTAAATTGCTCGCCGTGTTTACTGAAGGTTCCTTAGAATTCCAGACGGCTACATTAAAAATTGGAGCTTCCAGTTGTTCGCATATATTTAGCATATTTTGCTTATATTTTGCTTATATTTTGCTTATATTTTGCTTATATTTTGCTTATATTTTGCATATTTTATGCATATATTTTTTGCATATATTTTGCATATTTCCGATATGCATCCGAATACCTACAAATTTTGGTAAAAATTGGACCAAAAATGGAGAAGTATGCAAAATCCGAGGTCTATTCATCAATACCGTCGATCACGTATTGGATGAGAGCGTCTTCTTCAACATTTCCCCGGGAACAGGGACCGTAATCATTACACTAGTTTACAAAAAAAAATCGACGTCGCCCTACTTGAAGACAACCTTAATTTTCTGGTAAAGAACATCTCCCTGATTAAGAAATGGGCACTTATAATTTTTTTTATGATGTCAATTTTTTTTTAAGTGTAAAAAATGTTTTTGGCCCTTTTTTATTTTTTATCTTCTGTTCTGGTAAACCGATTTTGATCATCTTAGACTTATTTTACAGGTAATAGAATGACCTTTAACTTTCTTATTCACAGCATTGAGTTCCAGTCATTAGTTTAGAAGCTACACCGCGTCAAAGTCTAAAAAAAGGGAAAAAATCCAATTTGGACAGGCATAAATCCGATCATTAAAAATACACGCCTAAATACCGAAATTAGTTTTATAGTTTATTCTTAGAGATTGGACTTTAAGCAAAATAATAAGACCATCAGCTCAAAAATCAACCATGCGTTCCATTTTATATAGATTTTTCAAGCTGGGTAAAAAGGGTATTACAGTCCTGTTAAAGCCATGTTAAGGCCCTGTTGTCTCAGTTAACAGCTGTTAAAGGCGAAAAAATCACCGTTGCCCCAAACTCAAAATATTCATATAAAGTGCATTTGCTGGTGGATTCTAATGATCATTAGCTTGTTTTTTTTGTCAAAGAACAATCTACCAGAAGAAGTTATAAAACTAATTTCGGTTTTTAGGCGTGTAAATAGGCGGTGAAAATAGTAGTAGTGTTGCCGCCCAGTGTTTTTAAAAGTTTGTTGTTGTCACTTTTCTTATCCAATTAGTCTTATAGTACAATTACAATCAATACAATATTACCAGGAGAAGATAAATTACAACAACAAACCTTTAAAAAGACATGGCGGCAACACTACTACTATTTTGACCGCAGCTGTTTGTTTTCATGTTTTTGGACTATGTTTTCTAAAATTTGTTTTTCCCTTAATAAAAATTCTAAATTTATTCGAAGTATGGGGTTTGAAAGATTAAGAGTGTATCTTTTAAAAAACTTTAACATCGCATCAAACCATGAATCCGTTTGCCTCTGAGAGCTCCGGAAAGTTGGCCAATTTCAGCATTTTTCGAACTTTGAGGTCCTTTTGCTAAGAATCCTTGCGTCGGGGAACTTTTTGGAAAACGCAGTTTAATTTGGGAATTCGTAACGAATCCAAAAATATTGCATCCATCGAGGTAAATTTTTGATGCTGCATAGTGTAATCATTATTTGTGAGCTCTATTTTTTTTCGCTTACATGTGATGATTATTCCTGATACATATTTATAAAACTCATAAATAATGATTATTCCTGATACATATTTATATAACTCAAAAATAATGATTATTTCTGAGCAATATCAAATAAAAATCATAAGACCGTGATCATTGCGGATTTGAGAAGGTTATCTAAATAGTAACCAAATGGTGTATTTCATTTGGTTTTCCGACTATTATAAGTGACTGATTTTTATATTCAAAAAATCAAAAATAATGATTATTTTCGGTCCCTGGGTAAAAATATTCCTGTACACTTTCGTTTGCACGTCGTTTACTCTCTCCAAGTTGCAAGTGTATTTGTTTGCTGCTCACTCTCGATCTGAACTCGCTTAACAAAGACACTTTCAAAGCACTCCACGAATTTATTCCTTTTTCGCTCAACACAAACAATTTCGCGACACCTTTGAGCGATTTTTTGGCAAAGATCAGGTTTTGCATTTCGTTCCAACCCATAAGTACAGCTTGGTCCTCAAAATCACTTATCCAGACCTCGACTGGAATTTCGTCTGTGCTTTCGAATTGTTTTATAGATTCCTCTATATCGCGAAAACTTAAAGCGAAACGCGGCATTTCGTTGAATTGAATTGGCAGTGGTTGCGAATTCTTCTTTCGCTCTCTTTCACTCGTTGGATTTGATCCCGCGGAATTTGCAATGACACTCTCGAATTCGTCGTCGCTTTGATACTCTTCTTCGTCTTCTCTTTCCTTCATCAGATTCCTCTGGATCTTCCACTTCGTTGCCAGCGAGAAGTTGGCCAAATGGAAGATTGCGAAAAATATGCAATTGCATGTTTTCGACGTCGTGGCTTATGTTTAAAACTAGGCATATTGAAATTAAATCCCTTTCAGTTAGATTTGCCTGGCACGTATACACTTTTGGCTATATACACTGCGTCATTTTCGTCGTATTGGAAGCCAGAAAATTCGCGAAGTCGTTTGCGATTATTCCTGTCTTCCTCTTTTTCAAAGACAAATTTGTGTAAAGCCCAAATGCTTCCTTTTGAAGCACGTCTTTCTTAGATTAGATCTCGTCAAATACTGACTCTACTCGTCGTTCTCGTCCTATCGTCGTTGGTTTTGTCTTTTTTCCTTTGGCTCGTCTTCTTCTGGAAGCTGTGTTACTCCTCGTCGTTCTCTTAGGGATGGGTGGGGATAGATAGGGCTATTCTAGTCATATCACTCCCTCAGTAATATCACTCCCACATATATTCTTGATCAGGATCACTAGCCGAGTCGATCTTTCCATAGGGGTCTGAACGTCTGTGTGCCTGTCCGTCCATATAAATGCTGAGATCTCGGAAACTACATACATAAGCTAGATATTTGGTATTTCTAATGCAGATTCACGATCACCCTAACGTTTAAGGCCCACATCTATAAAGATTTTTATACCTGTTACACATAGAGTAAAAGGGTATATTGTATTCGTACAAAAGTATGTAACAGGTAGAAGGAAACGCTGCCGACCCTAAAAGGAATATATATTCCTGATCAGGATCAATAGCCCAGTCAATCCAGCCATGTCCGTCTGTATGAACGCTGAGGTCTCTGAAACTACAAAAGCTAGAAAGTTGGGACTAACCACACATATTCTTGTGCTTCCTACGCAGCGCAAGTTTACTTCAGCCAAGCGCCACGCCCATTCTAACGCCCACAATCGCCTTAAAGGACTTTTAAAGGTGTCTGGCGCTAACATCTTTATAGATTTGGAAAAAGTATTGCGACGACCCACCATCACAACAACAATAAAACCAAAGAACATTACAGAAACAATGATCTTTTACTTTTCTACGCTCGCACTATTTTTTAAACGAGCGCCCAAAAGCCAACTTTTTTAAACGCGCTTCCGACTTGCGTTCCGACGATCATCGAGGAAACATCAACAAGTAGAAATATCCGGGTAAGTGTTCTGGTAGATAATCTTAGTATTGGTGATTGATCCGTAAGATCGTGATCACTGAGGTGGCCCGATTTTCGTAATTCAGGCCCACCTCAGTGAACTCCCCCAGAAGTCCCGTTTCCGGCTCCCGACTCGAAAACGAAACGGATGCAGACGGCAGGTCGAAACTAACGATGCCCTACACTCCCAAATCCAATTAGATCGTTGCTCCTAACGAACCAGAACACTACGAACCCGACGTATACACGACAAAGCACGCGGTACTCCGATCGGTCCTTCCGATAAAAAAAACACCTCTCGGCCCTTCCGCAGCGCCGACTCACGAAGCAGGCAGCGTACCCTCGCCCTTCCGTATCGCCGAATCGACGAAGCACGCAGTCCGCATCTCAGCCGTATGCAGCGAAAGCGCCCATCCACCGACATCGACAATTTCACCATAACTTTACCCAATCTAGGTAAATACAAGCCTACTTTATAGCGTTATCTATCTGTGTCATTATTGGGGAAAGGTAGGTAAACTGATCTATAGAGGAAATAAAAACAAGAGAGAACGCTATAGTCGGGTTGGTGTCCCGACTATCTAATACCCGTCACTCAGCTAAAGGGAGTGCGAGGGAGATGGAGATAAAACTTTGATCAGCCATAAGTTTTAAACGAATGGTCCGATTTATTGATAAACACAACAAAACTGCATTCCTACTTTTCCGATATATTACAATTTTTCAAATCGTATATTAACTATTGTGGGTGTTAGAGGGGGCGTGGCACCTTTTTGAAGTAAACTTGCGCTGCGTAGGAACTCCTAGAATCTGCATGCAAAATGCCAATCTTCTAGCTTTTATAGTTTCCGAAATCTCAGCGTTCATACGTACAGACAGACGGACAGACAGACATGGCTAGATCGACTCGGCTAGTGATCCTGATCAAGAATATATATACTTTATGGGGTCGGAAAAGCTTCCTTCTAGCTGTTACATACTTTTGCACGAATAGAATATACCCTTTTACTCTAAGAGTAACGGGTATAAATATCTGTCTCGAACACTGACCACGGCGAACTATACCGAAACAAACAAACATAAGTTTGTATGGGACAAAAAACCGATGTTTGCCGACATTTGGAATTATTTGGCCTATATTATTGGACTTACCCTAATTATTTTCACTGAAATCTACTCTCAACCATTGCCCATGACTTTGAAGTTTGACTCCAAAGTTGAAAATCCCAATATCTGATGGAAAACAATTTTTGAGCATTATATCTTAAATGGAACTAGTTATTATTATTCATTGAATCTATTGTTCATTGTATGCATTAGTTTCGGTTTAAGGCATTTTTATAAAGATATTTTTAGTATCTACTCCTAAATGTTGTCAAATTAAATACGTTCATTGAACATATATAGAGAAACATACAAGTGAGGTATACGCAAATACCCTATCTCCCAAACCCAACATACATCCTGTATATATAGAGATACCCATTATTCCAAATGTCAATAACATAAGTCCGGCCCCTACTAATGCAGTTATTCAAAAGAATCCGACATAAACATTTAACCCCTCAGACATAAATCTTTCCCACGCCCTCGATCGGCGGCACCCGAATTATAAACACTTCACACGACCTTTAAACAAAGGGTCCAGCCTGAGAACCCATTCGTCAGCATAAAAGCTTTGGCCAATTCGAATCCGAATATCTATTCAATGTCTACTTTCGCTACTCGCGTCGCTCTCACCGGTAGAATAAGAATAATGCATTTTGTAAAATCAGTTTAAAATTGGGGATCTAACTTGAAAGAACTTTACCAATAAGAACTCCGCTGCATATTAAAATAAAAATAGATTTAATATATCCCGAACCGAAAAACATAATTGGCACAGCCAATAGGATACAAGTAATATCCTCGGGAGTGACTACCTAAAAAGGACTTACATAATAACTTCGCAAAATAAAACATTATTTGTATAATTCAAAACTAACTTTCTTAAAACATTTTTAATCATCATTAGTTAAATCACGAATGAGGATTTCTGGTGTCTAAACCAGCAAGAATAATCTAAATTATTTCGCCTAATTAAAACAACTCAACTTAAGCCAGCGGCAAAAGCTGCACAAACCCTCTCAGATGTATCAAACCCTCTCAGATGTATCAATGAACCATTTCCTTCTGACCAACTGAAGCAGACAAATAAATTCAATGGAGACCCACTCTATTTGGATCTCTTTATAAAAGAAGTCATTGAATTAGTCTACCATTATCCTACAGCATCAGAAGGCCCAAATCAAATTATACTAGCAGCCATCATGAACCTCCTAGTTGGACTAGTCCGATCACTCTTGATGAGAAATATACCACAGGACTGCAAGGAATTGAGAACCCTACTTATCGGCGAGTTCAACAGCGCCTTCACATCGAATGATATCAGAATTTCGTGAGACTAAATATAAAAACGTTTAACGTAAAGGGCATAGCTGAACAAGCCTGGGAAAACTGACCCAGGCGATATTGCAAAATTTTAGATGAGGATTGGTAGATAGGAACCTCGTGGATAAGAACTCAAATTTTCAAATATTTTGATCCGCTGGTTTACGAGTAATCTGCCGCAACTTAAGAACATGTCACTTGATGTATCTTCCCTTCGGAGGTTATTAAGAAAACTTTTTTAATGCCAAAAATTGTTGTAATAACCTTTAAGAATGTCAACAAATCTTTGGATTTTTACCATTCTTATAAGGTAACTACAATCGCGATCAAAATTTTCGACAAATTGGCTTAAGACTTTCCAACTCTGACAACACCGCCCAGTTTTTACAGTTTATGTGTCCCATAACCATCTAATTCATATAAAATATTCATCAGTTTTCGAGTGGTGCAACAGTGTTAAAGAAACAAAAAACTGAAGAATTTATTTGTGGAAGGGTAGACTATAAAATATAGTCAAAGAATAAAGCATTTAATATTATGGGTAAAAAAAAGTGGTCCGAATTAATTAAAAAATGTTTGCCCAGTCAACACAGCTGCGAATGTAATATCCTCTGTGGACGGAGATTGCATAAAAATACGCTCCCAAGCTTTTATTTTCATTTCTGATTTCCTAATTCTGTTACATATTCGCCTAAAGATAAATCGCCCGGCTATGTCGACAGAGACGCCGGCAGAGACGCGGTCGACGCTTATGTAGAATTGTACAGTGTGCATTCGATATGTGAACATACTACAAAATTCTTGCCTTCAAAAGTATATATGCAGCGTGGGCGGTGGATTAAGACATGGTCCACTCAAAGAGAATATAAACACTAAGAGGTGTAACGAGGAGCAAGAAAATGTACGGAGGCAGCGTCATTTTTGCCAAACGCGACTCACACGCATTCATTCTATTTATAGAGTGCCCTTACTTTACTTTTCTCTCTCTCGCTCACTTGGTCTCTCGCTCTCAGAACTCCGCGCTGCAGAAAAGTCAAAATTCAATTTTTGTCATATTTGTCGATTCTTGAATTATGTTACCGAAAAGGAATCGACCTAAAAGGGCAGTGGCGCATTACGTAAGTGGCTGTCCCGCGAACAAAGCGATCGAGGTTCGACTCCGCTCTGAGGTGAGGATAATTTACATTTTTTTAAGCAAGATTTTTTTTCTTTTTATATTTATTTTACTTTGTTTTTATTTAAAGCTGTATTTCAGTTGTCAAGTACTAAAGAAAATGCATTTTAAGCAAATCTTTTAAATTTATTACTTTTGAATTAAAAGTTTATAAAATACGACTAACGTGTTTAGTTATATTAGATAATTTTAAAAAATTCTTATTGCAGTATACAATTTAAATTCAATTCAGGGGCCAAAAATAATTAAAGTTTTATTATACCCGTTACTCGTAGAGTAAAAGGGTATATTGTATTCGTGCAAAAGTATGTAACAGCTAGAAGGACCCACAGGGAAAAAAACCACTGGAAAATATGTAATTTTCATTAAGTTTCTTCATACAAGCGGAAGGGACAAAACCTCATTCACCCCTTACATTTCTTCCATCTCTGGTTTCAAAATCCACGGGGGTGACACAACAAGTAAGGCGTAAATGAGGTTTCTATGTGGACCTCTGGCAGTGGAATGCAGGGCAAAACCATTGGTTTTTCTCTTTCCCGCAAATTAGGGTTTCCACACGTACTCAGTTATGGTTTTCCTCTATCTGAAATATCTGCTTTTCCAATCCCTCCCAGTTTTAGTTTTCCACTGCTTTTCTGTATCTGATTTCCCACAAAAAATACATATTTTCATGTAATACTTATACGTGTATTTATTAATAATATTTACAGTAGAAGCATTGGAATTAAAAATTGTTATTGTCTGAAGCATTCTCGGTTTTGGCTTTGCCGAATGCAGGTCTTATGTATCCATGTCTTGTGAGCCTGTCTTCTGAAAATATCGAAAATAATTAAGATATGAATATAAGACCATGGTCCTGCAGGAATAATAATAAGAGTAATTACCATTATTACATCTCCGTACAAAATTAAGTGATCTCTCCAGAAATTATGCCATGGCCGATCATTACCCTCTGATCAGCTGTTTTATGTCGGGTAAAAACAGGCGAAACAGTTCTGGTCCCAAAAAGTCTCAATCGGCCTGGCTGAAATAAATGTAATATTTTGATTATATTAAACAACTAAATTAGTACTGATGTACTATTCATACAAGCATTTAATGAACACCGCACACCATTTACCACTGGTGAAAAAATTTCAAGTGACACTGAAATGCAGAATTTGTGTTGAAGATAGCATCTGGAGGCTTATATTTATTAATGGCGAAAATATCTGTGGTACTAACCTCTGTAACGCTGAAATAAAGATTTATGAGGAGTTGAATAACTCCCCACAAGTAGCAGCAGCAAGCCGGCCGCTTACAAGTTACCCGGCGAATTAGCGTAGTAGCGGCGCGGCGAAGAGAGTTTTGAGAATGAGAGTTTGGAGAGAGCGAGTTTGGATAACAAAATATTTTAGACTGAGAGTTTGGAGAGTCTAACTCTGGAGAGAGAGAACTCTCCCAAAGAGAGTATGGAGAATTAGTACGGAGAGTGAGAGAGTGGAGACTTCGCTGGCAGAGGCAGAGTGCCGGGTGCAAAAGGAAATAACGGAACTGCACCGGACTTTGGACTCTGCCGTGAACTTTGGACCAGGAGGATAAGTGCCACATCTCAGCAGTGGAGCGGCACACAGGCGTGCCACGTGCACCAGGAGAATCAGCAGGTCGGCAGCAGCACAGTGATCTCCAGTTCAACGACGTACGAGAATGGCAACGGGCTCAAACAGGAGCCAAGGACTTTGGACCTGGAGTGGAGAGAGTCAGCGGGCAGAGCGCGAAAGGGAAATAACGGTTCCAGGAGGCCCTATATAAAGCCGCCGGGCGCTGGCAACAGGATCAGTCGATCAAAGCAAATAAGTCAGTCAAACAGTGCCAAGTAATCTACAAGTGAGAACACAAGTCAAGTCGTCGGAAGCGGCGCCGTGGGAGCCTACAAGGAGCAAGATCGCTACGTCGAGACATTCGGGATTGGATCATCAGGAATCTCCGAATTAAAACAGAGGTAGCTGAGGTCCAGAGGGCATCACACGGCTAAGTCAAGGCGAACTGTTCCTACTCCTGTACGACTAAAGCCTCGCATCACGCCAGGCGTGTCCCTCAGAGTCGAGCAGTGAAGTCCTGCGACAAGAGATCGTGAACTCGGGGCGAGAGCCGTCTAAACCCAGGATGCCTTGTTTCAAACACTACTTTGGCGGGTCCCGGCGTCAGCCCAGTCCGTCAAGTGGAAAGCGAACAGGTCCTGGCCCGACTAGCCAGAAAGGGCGAGCCGCAGGCCGGTCATCACCTCAAGGCGCTGTCCTAGAGAGACCCAACGGTTCTACGAGCCCGGGACCGGCGTGTGTCCCAGACCCCGAGTGTTACGAGCAAGAAAGGGCGAGCAGTAGGCCGGTAGTCATTTCAAGGTGCTGACCTAGAAAGACCCACGGTTTTAGGAGCCCGGGACCGTGTCCGTAACCCCAAGTACCAGAAGCCACGCTACGTCCAGCTTCACAACCAGCGCGTCCAGGAGCAGAGCAACGGACATCGAGCTACGCGGAAACGTCACGAACGAGCTAGCGGGTGAGGCCAGGGTGGAACGTTCGTTTACAGCAGGCGTAAAAGCAAGGTGAAGCACTAGGCAGCTTCCAGGTGGCCACCTAGACAGCCAAAGTGTGTGCTTAACTAGTATTCGGACGCGCTTTTCTACGCTCCTCCTTTACATCGCAATTTCCCTGTCAAAACCTATTCGGGTTATCTTAGTTTTTGAACATATTGTCAGTAACACTGCAACCTTAAACAATACGAGCCGTTTGGATAATTTAAAAAGACAGTAACATAATAACTTGCAAAACAAAATTGGCAACAGAATATATTTGCTAATGCTCTGTTTTGCCAGCGTTACCGCTAAACCAAAAGTTTGTTTTTGTTGCTATAATTGCTCCCTCTGTGTTTGCCGCGAACATTCACACAATCGCCCTCTGTTTTGCCAGCGTCACCGCTAAACATAATAGTTTGTTGTTGGTGAAACTGCTCTCCTTGTGCTTGCCACGAACATTTACACGCACTTGCAATCACTACACTGCGCTTCGATCGGTTCTTCAGCGCTATCTTCGTCTCTCTGAAGTGCTGCTGCCTTGCTTTTCGGCGCTTACATCCAACTGCTCTCTGCCCAGCTGCTGCTCTGCTCTTCGACGCTTCAACCGACTGCTTTCTACTCTGCTGCTGCTCTGCTCTTCGACGCTTACATCGAACTGCTCTTTGCCCTACTGCCGCTCTGCCCTGCCGCTTATACACCCACGCTTGTCTGCTGCACAGTGACCTGATACTCAGCCAAAATGACTATCATTTGCACTGCTAAAAAATGCGAGTATAATAACATTATCAGCGGAGAAACTTTCCTTATATGCTGGCTGTGCGACAACTGCGCGCACGTTAAGTGCGCCGGAGCCGGTTTCAATGGCCGTATTGGGGATTTAATCTCCAAAAAAGTCGGCTTCATCTGGTCTTGCACGGCATGCCGTGAGATGACTGATGAAATGCGCACCTTCATGAGGCAAACTAGGACCGGATTTATGGAGGTTCGAAAACTCCTCACCTCTATGAACGACAAATTCCTGGCAGTGGAATCCCAGTTCCTCGGTCATAAGATTCTAAGTGAATCACCGAAAAGGAAGATTACAAATAATCTTCAACTTCCTGCAAACGGGCTTACAACCACGATGCTTTCTACTCCTACTGGCGCTAATAACATGGAACATTCTCCAAACTATCTTACACCGTCTCTTCCACCTGCTCATACTACTCCATCTGGATCTTCAGTCAACTTACCAATGCAGTCGCATGCTGCATGGCCTGCGGCATCCCCTGGTAACATTCCACCGGTACAAAACCAGGCCACTCCTGGATTGCAGCTAGTTCCTGGCGATTCAGTCTCTGCATCAAGTGCAGTTTCTTCTATAAATGATCTGCCTGGCCCAAGACAGCTGGGTCCAGGTCGTTCTAACATCCCTTTGAGTGGTATTCCAAGTCGAGCAGACCAGAGAAATAGCGTGGGGACTCCTGCGGTCCGGGCATCCCTCTAAGTGGGGTCATTCAAAAATCCATATTTGTATCCAGACTCAACCAAGAAGCTACTGCTGAGGATGTGAGAATCTACCTTTGCGAAAAACTTCTTGCTCCAGATAACGCTATTTCTGTCTATAAATTTAATTTTAAGCATAAGCGTAACATATCTTCATTTAAAATTCTTCTTGCAGACCATTTGTTCTCAAAAGCACTTGATTCTACAATTTGGCCAGTGAATACGTTAGTTCACGAGTATCTCCAAAAGGACAAGACTCGGGGCTCCAGTACAGCTGCTTCAAAAAACTAGATAACTTGTCAATTCTCTACCAAAATGTGCGAAGTCTACTGGGAAAACTGAGTAAGGTGTATGTTAACAGTCTTTCCACCGATGCAGACGTAATAGCTTTATCTGAAACTTGGCTGAACTCTTCCGTCTCTGATCAAGAAATATTTGCTGATAACTTTGTTGTTTATAGAGTTGATTGCCCCACCCTCGGTGGAGGCGTTTTAAATGCAGTTCATAATTCACTGTCTTCTGAGCTTTTTGCTTTTGAGAATTTTCATTCCATTGAATTTATAGCAGTCAAAATATCTTTAAATAGTACTAACATTTACATAACTTGCTCTTATATTCCACCTAAATCTGATGTATCCCTGTATTTAATGCACTTTTCTGCAATTGACTTAGTTTCATCTGCAATTGGTGATGAAGATCATTTCATTGTAATGGGTGACTTTAACTTGCCTAACCTGCTTTGGGTGACTTCACCGGACTCTAATCTTCTTTTTACTGAGAGTCAACATGAGTTTATCGACGGCCTATCTAATTTGTCTTTGGGTCAGATTAACTTTGTGGAGAACAATAAAGACAGGCTCCTAGACTTAATCTTTGTTAATAACGAGACCCTCACAATTTTGCTCAGATGCTCACCCTTCTCCACACCAGAAGATCCCTACCACCCAACCTTGTTGTTGAAAGTTGAGATTAACGCAGAAACTCGTAGTACAAATGTTTATACCCGTTACTCGTAGAGTAATAGGGTATATTGTATTCGTGCAAAAGTATGTAACAGCTAGAAGGAAGCGTTTCCGATCCCATAAAGTATATATATTATTGATCAGGATCACTAGCCGAGTCGATCTGTCCGTCTGTCTGTCTGTCTGTCTGTATGAACGCTGAGATTTCGGAAACTATAAAAGCTAGAAGATTGGCATTTTGCATACAGATTCTAGGAGTTCCTACGCAGCGCAAGTTTATTTCAAAAAGGTGCCACGCCCCCTCTAACGCCCACAATCGCTTATATACGATTTTAAAAATTTAAATATTTCGGAAAAGTAAAAATGCAGTTTTGTTGTCTTTATCAATACCTATCGAAATGTAGAAGAAATTTTTTAAATCGGACCATTCGTTTAAAACTTATGCCTGATCAAAGTTTTTATCTCCCTCGCACTCCCTTTAGCTGAGTTACGTTTATTAGATAGTCGGGACACCAACCCGACTACAGCGTTCGCCCTCCCTTTAGCTGAGTGACGGGTATTAAATAGTCGGGACACCAACCCGACTATAGCGTTCTCTCTTGTTTTTATTTAACAACGCACTATGGGGAAAAGTCCTTTTTTTTGTCATAAACTCTAGTTTTAAAGATAGAGCCTTGAAAATTTTAATATTATTAATAATTATGCACAAAAAGAATTTCGGGTTTTTGCATTTTTTTAAAAAAGCTTACGGTTGTAAAAATACTACCCACAACCACCCACCCACCACCACCCCATCAACCCCCTAAAAATGTTCAGAATACTTTTTATACCCTTGCAGAGGGTATTATGATTTCAGTCAGAAGTTTGCAACGCAGTGAAGGAGACGTTTCCGACCCCATAAAGTATATATATTCTTGATCAGCATCACTAGACGAGTCGATCTAGCCATGTCCGTCTGTCCGTCCATCTGTCCTTCCGTCTGTTCGTCTGTCCGTCTGTTTCTACGCAAACTAGTCTCTCAGTTTTAAAGCTATCGGACTAAAACTTTCCCAAAAGTCTTCTTTCTGTTGCAGGTAGTATATAAGTCGGAACGAGCCGGATCGGACAACTATATCATATAGCTCCCATTGGAATAATCGGGGAAAAAAATGTAAAAAAAATTATATCTTGGGTGTTTTTGAACCTAGAACATCCTACTTTTGGAAATGCCATTTTCTATCAAATTCTGAATTTCGAATAAAATGTTTTCAAAATCGTACCACTATATCATATAGCTGTCATAGGAACGATCGGAAAATTAGTGATTAATAGGAATTATCTGCAAGGGTATATAAGCTTCGGCTGGCCGAAGCTAGCTTCCTTTATTGTTTTTTATTAAAAGAAAACCTATTTGATTAGAAAACAAATATAAGATAGGATAAGATATTTAATATATATAAATTGTTATTATCCTCCACCTTAAGTCTCTGAGGAAAAAGCCAAAAAGTTAAAGGGAGTGGGCGTGGCAGAGGCGTACTTACAAATCGGCAAAGTCAGAATTTAAAAACAAATCCATTTTTTTCCGACAAAAAAACTTTGTTTTAAAAAGTTTTTGTTTTTTTTTAGTTTCTTTTTTATGTTGTAATTTTTAAAAATTATTAAAAAAAAAAATTAGGGTTTAAAAAAAAAAAAATTATTTTTGTAAATGTTGTTTTGTTTAGTTTTCTTTTTTTATGTTTAAATTTTTAAAAACTAAAAAAACAACAAAAATTAAAGTTTAAAAAAAAAAAAAATTTTAATTTCATGTTTTTTGAAATAATGGTCACAGTTTGGTAAATCCAATAGACTTAACATTTCTGGACTATAATTACTAGATTCTAACTCTTTTCTTGACTTAACATGCCGCAATTAGGAAATTAGAGGTTCAGAAGATGCAGCCAACATATTGAACAGATCCTCATTTTCCCTCATTCTTGATGTCTTAAATGTATTCAGCAATCTGTATTTTTTATAAAATTTGTTTAGCGATTCCTGCGCTTCTTCGGAAAGCTCTCCAATTGGCAAACACTGGTATTATTATTATGGACTGTCGGGGTCAGTTTCTTTTGTGGATACAATTCCTCTAAAAGTGATGCCGTTTTTGAGGCATATTCTCATTATTTTGTAGAGTTAAACTTTTCCTTCCAGTTTAAAACATTTAATATGGTTCCCAACCTTCTAACTATTTCATTGTAAATTCCAGTGATTCGAGTTGCAACTTCATGTTGTTCAAAAAATCTCCTCAAAGTATTTCCATCATTTGAGTTTCCGTATCCGTATTTAGGGAAATCTACTTTTAATCCAACTTCCTTGAAAAAATCGTTCTGTATTCTATTCTTTCTGATGCTTTCCTTATCCTTGTTTGATGTGTTTTCTTCAAAGTGTTAATTTTCGTTTGGAATAGTATACGCTAGTTTCAGCAAGAACTCCATACACCTTATCCGATCATGTAAGGGTGAAATTCCATATTCATAATTTTCCTCATCTGTAGAATCGTTCAAATCGTTTCCAAAATTCTTTTGCGTCCCTTTGCAGATTGGGCATGACTTCGTTGACTTAGTATTTGTCAGTTCATTAACGACTTTTCCGACAACCATGGTCAGGTGAAATTCATAGTAACATTTAACATATTTTCCTTCACTAATTTCCAGTTTTACAGGCTATATCTTGCGAATTTGTTGTTTAATGTCATTCACAGTGTCTTTTATCAGTTCCGGTGATTCCCTTGCGAATTGAAACTAAATTGGTCGGCAATAATGTACTGATGACGGGCGAGGATTTTTCCAATATTCAAACTCATCAGATTTAATTCTCAAGGGAACAACGGATGCCATAAACATATTTCCGGCCGATACTGTAGGGTCATCGGAAGATATCCTTTGTTTATAAACGCTTTGTCCAGATGATCCATCGCAGCCCCATTTACTGATCAATGTTAGTTTTTCCGGAAGATTTTCCATCTCATTTTCAGGAAGACTTTCCAGAATTCGTTTTGCTGTGTGATTCATAAGATCCTGGAAATTGGTTTTCGCAGATACTTCCGTAAGTTCCGTATTGGGTGGTCATGAACTTTTCTTTGCTTTTGAAATATACTTGTATCCGGGTAAAAGGTCAACTTCGTGCCGCAGTAAAGATTTCCGTAATATCTCATACTTTTCTTTGGAAAGTTCTATAGAATAAATAAGTTCTATAAATAAAGCCAATGCCTCTTCCAAGCCATACTTCTTAATAAGTCCATTCGGAGGCGTGGGAATGCTTTCTTTAATCCTTATAAGTCGCAGCGGACTTGCCTCAGCAACCGATTCTATAATCTGCGCTCTCACTTTATCATTTTCCTTTTTATATTTTAAAGAAAGCGCTTCGGAAACATTTTCAGTGGTTAAATCATCAGTTATATACGTATGTTTTTATTCTACATACTACTATATGAACCTGTACATGTATACCTGCATAATTTACCTTTGCATACTACCTGAAGGTAACGCCTCGATTTTTCAATATTTTTGATAACTAATTGATAATGTTGAAAAAAATATAAAAATTGTAAAATAAAATCCCCATTTGACAATCAATAATAACATAAAAAACGTTTCCCATGAATAGAGATGGTCATTTCACAAGGTTGCGCCATATGCAATTTCTGGGACCATGACTTTTTACCTTTTTTGGCTCTTAAAACTGCGGACGCAGCTACAACTTTCCTAATATCAAGAAGAAAGTCTAAATAACGTTTTAGGGAAGTATAAAAAAAGTAATAAATAGTTTTTTTTTATTTTCCATCAAAGTTGAAAAATATGAAAAAAAAAATGGATGTTTCGCAAATAACGCATAACTAAGAGATGCGGCTGGCAAACTGCAATATGTTTTACTTTTTTTACTCTTAACTAACACACCAATCAGTGGAAAAAGCGATTCGATACCTGGTTTTTAAGATATACCCCCCGGAAGTGCGAAAAATTACCTAAAAACGGTGTGTTTTTTTAAAGTGAAAAATTGTTCAACTTTGAAAGGGCATATCTTTTACAACAATTTTTTGATATGAAAAAAGGTTACATATTTGTAATAGTGGATCAATTACCTGTCGATTGGCATGGGTCGCATCTTTCTAGGACAAAGTCGAAAAAGTGATTTATTGCACGTTTTTTGGCCCAAGGCGCCACTGTGCGTCGTTGGGAAACTTTGTAGTAAAATTAGCGCGTTTTTTCTTCGAGATGAGCACGTTAATCAAAAGACTTTGATCTGCTACAACAAATTATCGGTGGCGCGTAAATTTTTTTTAAAAACTGTTCTAAAAATTTTAATCATTTTAGTATTAAAAAATATATTTGTTTTTTATGCCAAAAAAACTGACTTTTTGCCCCATAGTGCAACGCTTAAAAATGGCTTAGGCCACGATCTGATCATCAAATTATTTTATTTCATGGAAAATGTCTTAAAATGTAAAAAACAATAATTTATTTCTATGTAAGTTGATGGCAATCCATTGTAACTTTGGTCAAACAATTTGATCGTCTGACCGTGGTTTTACTCTACAATTTGTTTAATTTCATTATCTTAATTATTATTATTTGTATTATTTCTTTAATATTTATGAATATTTTACGATATCCAGGTTGTAGCTTTTGTTTACGCCGCCGCCCCTCTTAAATCCCCCGCTCTTACATCCCCCGCTCTTCCCTCGTTGGAAATGCCTACTTCCAGGCTCTCCCGCCTTCCCACGCCCGAAATCTCTCCGCTGCGCTTTGAAGCGCATCGGTCAACTAGGCTTAAGTTAGTACTCTTTGTGAATTACTGCAAAATACATCGCCCGGCCGGTCCCCGCTAAAATCGAAAGTCCAGTGTGTTCTCATTTTTTTTCTATTATCACGATCGTCGTCGAGTGTTTCTTTCCATCCCCACCACAGCTTGCCACCGGCTCCTTGCAACAGCCGCAACGACCACCGAAGCTGCCTTCTATTTAGAGGAACACCAAGCGACGCCCCCGTTCAGCTTTTGAGTCGCGTAACATGGATTTAAAATCAAATTGGCACACAATCTTATTCATGCCGTGTGGCACGGCGAGTTTTGTTATTGACTAAAATAAATTAAAACCATCAATAATTATTATGATAATAATAACTTAATAACTATATTAAATATAATTTATTTGATTAAAAATTATTAATATTTTGTCTACGTATTTTAAAAATACTAACAAGTTATGTTGGGGCGGGGGTGGCTTGATTGTAGAAAGTTGTTGATGTCCCAGGAATGCGAGAGAAAATCCCGTAGAAAAACTGCCGCTCGACACTGCCTCCCGAAATTAAACGCTCTTTAGGCGTGAACAAGTTATGATAAATGCGAGAACATGGCTTTTGGCTTTGGTGTAAATCATAGGATTTTGGACTATTATAAGTTGGTGATTTTTTGTTAAAAAATATTATAATCGGGGTGACACAGAAATCACACAGCGCATAAGTGGATTGAAATTTATGCTATTCAAAAAATCCACCCCATTTAGCGCTCCGAAATTATCTATTCCCTCACCACTGCCTGCTAAAAAATAGTATTTCCAGTACACTAAAAACCAACTTCTCACTTTCCCGCTGGGGAAGCGTTTCCGACCCTATAAAGTATATATATTCTTGATCAGGGTCACTAGCCGAGTCGATATAGCCATGTCCGTTTGTCCGTCTCACAGTGGGCGATTTGGTCTCGCATTTAATTCAAATTTAAAAAAGCGTTAATATTTTTTCACAAGTCGATAACAGATGCATTGATTAGATTTATCGAAGCTTTTTAAAAAATCTACGATCAGCTGATCATCAGCTGTGAACGGACAAACACACCATTTGATTTTGCAAAAAGCTTTACAAAATTCTTTCTTTTTGCGCGCATTAATTTCGAATTCCTCGGAAATGTACGTTTCTTATTGAATTTATCAAAGGTTTGGCTTTTTATTATCTTCAAGGTATGTACTACAAAAAAATTTATGTTTGTGACCGGTCTATAAATGTGTAGCTCATAAAACGTAGTGGTAATTCAGTGTATTAACAACGAGCCCGGATAAGCATACACCTGTCTTTCGTGGAGTCGAACTTACCGGATTCAAGTGGATTCAGTCTAACTCTTTTATTAGCCGAAAGTGTGAATCAGTGGCGTCCAAAATGTGTAATATCAACTGCTATTATCTGCTAGCCTTTAAACTATGGTACTTTTTAGGAACAATGTGAGTAGCAAAAAGTGATCTTTTTTAGTATGGCACTCAGAAGTAATCCCAACCAGGAAGTTTGTTGCCATGGAAAACTTTGTATTTAATACTGTTGTAAAAAACATTAAATATACTCTGGAGGAGCAGTGCGAGATTGGCAAAAAGTTGCGAAATTTTACTAGTAGGCTGATAGTAAAGTGGAAAGAATGTGGAAGAAATAAGGATTTTTTCGAGACCAAAAACCAGGAATGGCTAGATACGCCGCTGGTAATAATGACAATCTCATCTTCAAAAAATGTTGGACGTCCTCAAAAAGATTTTGCGGATTGTTGCAGTTGGTCTCAATGATAAACGACGCCGACGAAGAGTTTTGCGGTAATATAATGAAAACTATGACTACCGTAAAAATTGTCTGATGAAAAAGCACTGGCCCTGTTTGTAGATGTTGGACATACCAAGTACACATGGAATTTGTCAAAGAGAGCCGCCAAAGGACAAAACGCTGATATATATCCTTGCTACGATAAACTGCGTTGTGCGAAAAAAAATGCTATCCCAGTGTCATCACGGTCACAGATCATTTCGCTGAAGTAGCACTACAAAGCTTAGTGGACCATAGAAAGTGTCCAACCCATATTGAAAACAATAATAACACCCAATTAACTGCTACATACAAATGGGGCTGTGATGGCAGCAGCGGCCATTCAACGTACAGGTAAAAATTTCATGATTTTGATGGAAACTTGATAGATCAATATTTATTTTCAATTTGTATGGTGCCATTAACAGTGCAGAACGGACCAATAGTTTTATGGAAAAACAATAGAACTTCTTCTACTCGATATTGTCGACCCATTAAGATTCTTTGCGAGAAAGAATCGGCTGACTTAATTCGCAGAGAAAGTGAAAATATTAAAAGCCAAAAATCAAATATTTTACCAACATTAGTGAGTGGCTTTAGAATTGATCACGAATTTCATATGACCATGCTTGTAGGCAAAACGTTCAGTGTCATGTCGGAATCTTCTTCGCAAAATTGCGGAATCTGTAATGCAACTCCAAGGAATATGAACGATCTGAATTTGGTGAAGAGCTTGTCTATTAATGAAAACCTCTTTGAATATGGCTTATCAAGTCTTCACCCCTGGATTAGGTTTTTCGAGTGTGTTTTGCACATTGCATATAGAATTCCTAAACAAATGTGGCAAGCTCGAGGTGTTAACAAGGATGTTGTTGAAGAAAATAAGAGCAGTATTCAGCAGAAGCTGAGGGAAGAAATGCATTTGCTGGTAGATATACCAATTGCTACTGCTGGCAGTACGAACAACGGAAACACTGCAAGGAGGTTTTTCGAACAACAGTAGTGTATAAATGGGAGTTCTGAAAATAAAAGAAATAATATGTAAACAAAATGTAACGCTAGAATTAGATAAACATATTTTTTTTTTAAATTATATACATTCAAATACCTTCAACACGAAATTCATGTTTAACATTAAGATACACATTCTTGAAACAAATTGTTAAATTCAAAATATCGTCGGAGGTCGTGGCGTAAGTTAACGTGTCCCTCTCACCGGCCACAGGGTAACAACACAGAGGCGACAACTACAAGCCGAACCCTGATGGACAACAATAAGGATTGCCAACATTCAAAAACCAGGGCACACACTTTGATATAATAAACGAGCATTCTTATTTGGTACTCCAAGCAATACAGTCGTTTGTTTCAAGCATTTTCTAAAGAAATACTCGCATACATATGAGACCTCCTCTACTTCCTCGGTCACAGGACGATAACTCTAGCGGCATTTAATTAATAACTTCTAAACGAAAATAGATGTCTTCAGTCGGTTTTTTTCCACTGATCAGAAAAAAATCAAAGAATTTTAAAAGTTAAATTTTTTTTATTTTTAAATAATAAAAAAACAATTTTTTAAAAATAATTTTTTTTTAAATCAATTAATATATTTCATAAAAAAACTTTATCTAAAAAAGGCTAGAATGTTATTCGGAATCATCGGAATCTGAGAGAGGAATATCCAGATGCTTTATTAGAAGCAAACTCTTAACATCATCGTCCATAATAATTGTTTTTGTAGAAGTAATTGCAGACCCAATCGACAATAAAGTTATCAAAGGGTCGGAAGAAACTAATAGGGCATTTATCACATCTTCCATGGTATTTTTCCTGCAATTTTTTCTTGTATTGCTCTCGCGTACGTTTCGGAAGTCCTTGTTATAATGTCTGTTCCATGAATTAAAATTCTGTGAACAGACGATGGCATATAAAACCAGGGATATGAATTCACAAACAATTCAGCCGTTTCCATTGCGTAAGATCGGAATGCCTCCGAATTTATTTCGTAGCAACATCGCCAGTGCTCGTAAGACTACACTGAATCGATGTATTAAATCATAGCTTACTCCTGTTATACGAGCAGCCAAATTTGGTTGTTAGTAGTGTATAAATGGGAGTTCTGAATCGTATTTCATGGGAGTTCTGAATCGTAAAGTGGAAGGGGGAGGCAATTAATTAGGGTAATTAGGGTAATAAATTAGGTCAAGGTGACAGGTGGGGGTAATTAAAGTTAATGGGTGCGTGACGAGTGATCGTTAATTAGGGTGATAAATTGCGTATATCCAGGAATTGTATCCAGAAATCCTATCCAGAAATCGGGGATTCTAATTAAGCGGGGAGAAGTTACTGGTGCGTTACGAGTGATCGTAATTAGGGAATTGTATCCAGGAAGTGTATCCAGGAATTGTACATGCATCTTCCCCGATTCCATTATTACAAAACGTTAAATGATCGCCATATACCGTTTTGTAAAGATCGTCTTCTCCTTTATCCATAAACATATTCCTTGTATCAATGAGATATTTTAAATCTTCTTTAAAAATTTCCTTACCAAATTGGGATGTGAAATTATTAATTCGGTTTATTAATCCACTTTATCTGTTATCCATTGTATATGTATAAGTGTTAGACCATAGTTCCATTGCAAAAATTTAAAATATTGTGTGCATTATTCAGAGCACAAATACCGCTTTTAATATGTATTAAGCAAAATGGGAATTGGTTTATGTTTACGGTGTTTAATGGTAGGTGTTAGCGAACGCTAACTTCAGAATCTCATTTGTAATATCATGTTCTCATTAAATATAATATTGTAAAACTTGCTAGGCTTACAGCGCCACAGGTTAACGAACGCTAACTTCACATTCTCATTAAATAAATATTGTAAATCTGCGTATAGAGCCAAATATGGCACGACGTTTCTGCAAGATCGTTACAGCGGTAACACCAACCGGTGGCGAGCGGCCAACTTCAAAATCAAACCAGTGAAAACCAAAGACGTGCGCTTCGTGTTTTTAATTTTCGCCAAACCCACAAACAGTGCCTTTGCAGATCCTCTGCCAACCCAAAATAACAGATTCGGACGGAATTTGTACATGGTCCTTCGACGAGAAAAAGCAACCAGCCGGTGGAGCTTTCATCACCCAATTTGGAAAAAAGGTAAAAATCGCTATTTTACCAGACACTCATGTCACCCATCCGTACGAAAATTAACCTATACAAAACACATACGAAATTTAGCAACACGTGCAAAAAGCTTTCAGCCGTGAACACACATACATCCATACATAAAAATTAACATACTCGCAAAATAAATAAAACACGTGAATTTAAGTGAAATTAAAACTAAAATTCTAGCCGTACATATTACGCACACATCCATACATTATAAATTTTCGCAACACGTGCAGAAAAGCTTTCAGCCGTGAACACACATACATCCATACATAAAAATTAAACTTCTCGCGAAATAAATAAAACACGTGAATTTAAGTGAAATTAAAACTAAAATTCTAGCCGTACATACTGCGCACACATACATACATTATAATTTTTCGCAACACGTGCCTGAAAAAGTTTTCAGCCGTCAACACACACACATCCAAATAAAAGTTATATATATTTACAACAACACGAAGAAATTTCCAGCAACTTTAACCCTTATCCCACATATATTTACACAACAATTTAAAGTAACCACATTTATTTTAAACCAAATAAAATTTATAAACATTTACAACAACACGAAGAAATTGCATACAACTTTAACCCTTATCCCACATATATTTACACAACAATTTAAAGTAACCACATTTATTTTAAACCAAATAAAATTTATAAACATTTACAACAACACGAAGAAATTTCCAGCAACTTTAACCCTTATCCCACATATATTTACACAACAATTTAAAGTAACCACATTTATTTTAAACCAAATAAAATTTATAAACATTTACAACAACAAGAGATTGGATACAACTTTAACCCTTATCCAACACATATATTTGTCCCACGATTTAAAATAACCACATTTATTTTAAACCAAATAAAATTTATAAACATTTACAACAACACGAAGATTGTATACAACGTTAACCCTTATCCCACATATATTTATACAACAATTTAAAATAACCACATTTATTTTAAACCAAATAAAAATTATATATATTTACAACAACACGAAGAGATTGCATACAACTTTAACCCTTATCCACACATATATTTGTCCCACAATTTAAAATAACCACATTTATTTTAAACCAAATAAAAATTATATATATATTTACAACACGATTAAAAACTTCTCATACATTTTAATATAAGAAAATTATCCCAGTCAACAAATACTCACATATTCTTCCTAAATCTCGAAGTAACACCATAAGCAGGATAATTCACCTATTCCAACTGAATTCCGACAAAATATTCATATATTTCCATCCGGAAATAGACAGGCTCGATTGCCATTTTTTTTTTCAAGTTGTCCCACGAACACCTAAGTCTCCGACTATCTAACAAGATTCCTAACTTCGACTCACATTCAGTAATCTCAGGGTAAAAAATGTCTGCGAATAGAATGTTTTCGTTTTCCACCTCTAAACTTCTCCAATTCTGCGGCAAGTCAAACACATTTGAGTTAGATCCCCGCGAATCAGTGACCTCGGAACGCCTAGCTCGATTAGACGCAATGTTCAACGAGGTCGACCGAGATTTCCGAAATGCTATGACCTCAGGAGAAGAAAACTGTGATCAATCCGACGCATTCGATACATTTAATAAATGCGAAGATGAAATGTTTCGAGTCAAAGCACATCTTAAAGATTTACTCGCACTAAACAGGGCCTCTTTAGACTCATCGGGTCTGACAAACTCAACCAACCTTTTTGACGACTCAAGTCACATGAAAGTACCACTGTGTGACACCGAACCATTCCATGGGGATTATGAGAACTGGCCCTCGTTTAGGGACATGTTCACAGCTGTCTATACCAACCACCCAAAACTGACCAAAGCTCAAAAGCTATACCATCTTCGACATAAAACTCGCGGAGAAGCAGGTTTAATAGTCAAGCGTTTTCCCCTATGCGACGATAACTTTCAACTAGCTTGGGACGCTCTAAACGATCGATTCGAAAACAAAAGACTCCTGGTAGACACCCAATTAAAACAGATCTTTGAAATCAAGCGACTCACGAACGAGGATGGCAAGGAAATTCAAAAAATCCAAACCACTATCACAAGTTGTCTCGCAGTACTGAAAGCTCAAGGTGTACCGAACGATAACTGGGATCCATTTATAGTCTTTCACTGCTCGTCCAGGTTACCACAGCTGACTCTGTCGTTGTGGGAACAATCTCTTGAAAAAAGAAAAGAGTTACCAACCTGGCAGCAGCTGACAACTTTCCTCACATCCCGTGTAGAAGTATTAGAACGACTAGCAGCGATCACCCCAGTAAAACCCTTGGTCCCTAACAACACAAAATTCCCGTACAAGCAGCCAACACTGTCTCATTCAACGTTATCAGACCAGAACTGCAAGCATTGTCAAGGTTCCCATCACTTACGACAGTGCATGCAATTTCAAAAACTTAAACCTCAAGATCGTTTCCAATTTGTCAAAGCAGCGAAAGTTTGCATAAATTGCTTGGCATACAATCACACGATGAAAGACTGCAAAAGCATAAAGACATGCAACGTATGCCAAAAAACACACCACACGTTGTTACACTTTCCTTCTAGACCCAATGAGCACGATTCTCAAGAAATAACAGCAAACTACGCATCTCAAAACCAGCAGGTAATTCTTCCCACTGCAATGGTGTACGTAAACTATAAAGGCGACAATTTTCGAATGCGTGCCTTAATAGATCAAGGTTCGCAACGATCCTTTATCACTGAAAAGGCTCAAAATCGCCTAAGCTTACCCTTCCGAAAATTCCATACCAACATATCTGGCATAGGAGGCCAATATGTAAGCTCATCCTCCAAAATATGCAGCTTCAAACTCACTAATGCCTCTGGTCAACACTCAATCCACACGGAAGCAATAGTTCTTAAAAAGTTGACAAATATCCTACCTTCAATATCAGTCCAGAGGCCAAGCGACTCGATTTTAAATCAACTCGAGCTAGCTGATCCCAATTTTTCAACAGCCGCAGATATAGACCTTGTATTAGGCAGCGACGTCACCCCTCAGATCTTTTTAGAAGGCATTCAAACTGCGCTTAATGGCCACCTTCTCGCTCAGTGTACCATCTTTGGATGGATAATCAGTGGTCCGTTATCCAACAGCCATCATACGTGCTCATTCTCAACAATAGTGGGAGACTCAGGACCAGAAATCGGCACAATGCTGCAGAAACTGTGGGAAGTTGAAGAAATATCTCTACCTAAGTTAGTTTCTGAAGCTGATGAATTCTGCGAACAATACTTCGCAGACACAACGCAAAGGCTTTCAGATGGACGATATATGGTTCGTCTCCCGTTCAAATCCGAATTTCCCGAAAGCGTGACACTGGGTCCGTCCAGAACCACTGCCATGGGTCAATATGTTCGCTTGCACAAATCCTTGAGCAAAGACAGCGACCTACGAAAACAATACGACAATGTTCTGCAAGAATACGTCGACCTGGGCCACATGACAGAGGCCGAACCTTTCGAAGTCATCATTAAAAACAAATATTTCTCCTTCTATCTGCCTCATCACGCGGTCGTTCGACCTGAAAGCAAAACGACCAAACTTCGTGTAGTCTTTAATGCGTCTCGTCGCACGACCACACAATTTTCTCTAAACGATGTACTTCACAAAGGGCCTACACTCCAGAGCGATTTGTTGGGAATCCTACTCAACTGGAGACTGTACAAATACGTCTTCAATGGTGATATTGAGAAAATGTATCGCCAAATCCTAGTCCATCCGGACGATCGCCAGTACCAACGACTTCTTTTCCGACCACAATCAAGTTCAATTATAAAAGACTTTGAGCTAAAGACAGTCACCTTCGGTGTTAACTGCGCACCATTTCTCGCTATACGCACTCTCCGGCAGCTGGCCCAGGACTGTAAAGAAAGCCATCCCATGGCCAGTAAAATAATTCTTCAGGAAACCTATGTCGATGACATTTTAGCCGGAGATCACTCTATAGAAAGAGCAGAAGTCGCTCAATCCCAACTCCGTGATGCTCTCAAATCAGCAGGATTTCTGCTAAAAAAGAATACGGCCAATCACAAACAACTTTTACAAAACATTCCTAGAGCAGACTTGCTGGACGGAGATTTTCTGAAAGTTGCAGAGGCAAGAGTTAACATGCCCCTCTCACCGGCCACAGGAAACAACACAGAAGCGACAACTACAAGCCTAACCCTGACGGACAATAATAAGGATTGCCAACATGAGAAACCCAGGGTACACTGATAGAGTGGACTCGTACACACTTTGACATAATAAACTGCATTCTTATTTGGTACTCCAAGCAACACAGTCGTTTATTTCGAAGGCTTCGTTCCAGCATTTTCTAAAATAATACTCGCATATAAGACCTCCCCTACTCCCTCGGTCACAGGACGGTAACTGGCGCAGCCGGACTACGAACAAGGGATTAATCAAGCCCACTACGCTCATAGTTCTAACTTCATTGTAGGCTGAGGTGAGTGAACAGGTGACAGTGGTGGTTGTGGAAATTTTCGTAGTGGAAAAATAATAATAAATTGTGCAAATAATACATGTAAACAAACCAAACAAAAATCAAAATTCTAATTGCCACGCAAGCGACCGCATATGTGTACATCAACCGCTGATAAGGCACCGGGATCGCTTTTGCAGGACAATTTACAACAATTATACAAAGTTGCTGTATGCGATGACCGTATATGTGTACATCAATCGCTGATAAGGCACCGGGATCATCCATACACAGCAACTCATAAAAGAAAAAAAAAACGATAACGAAGTCAAAAAATTTGACATTCCAAACTGCTGTGTGTGGTGACCGTCTGTGTGTGTCGAAAATCACTTGGTGTGCATGTGTGAATTCTCTATCATTGCTTTTGATTTTGCATCGTCATTGCGATTGATTTTTGTAGTTTTGTAGTTGAGAGGACAATCATTAGGACGCAACAAGCCTGGTGTCACTGTCGTCGAGTGCGTTTTGTAGCTTTGAGAGGAACCGAAATGTCACGGTGACAGCCTGTCGTCGAGTGTGAAAATAAATCAGTCGAACATTGGACTTCCTTGTGACCAAAACTAACTGCGCAAGAAGCAAATTTTAGTATCACCGAAGCACCAAAGTGTATATCAATCGCCGACAAAACACCATGACCATCTGCACACAGTAGTTTGCAAGAAAAATGTAAGTTGTGTGATTAACGACCGTATATGTGTACAACAATCGCTGTTAAGGCACCGGGATCGTTTTCATTAATCAATTTACATGAAAGCAAAAGTATTATTATAAAATACATACTATAAAAAAAAAAATTTATTAATTCTGCACAAATATAATACAAAACTAAAAAAAAAAAAAAAAAAAGGTCATACACAGTGAGACAGTTGCCTCCGGCAAATATAAAGTGAACATGCATGTGTTTGTGTTACGCATACTTTTAAATTATTGCTATGTCACTGTGCATTGGTTGCCGGCGAGAGCTGATGACTTGCCAGAGTGGCGAAGCGAGACTTGATGTCTCGTTAGCCTACACTGCTGAATCCTTTTTGCACACTACGCACTACGAAAAAAGAACTACATCCGAAAATAAAATCAATAAAATGAATTAAATTAAAAACAATCCACAACCTAACCTATTGTTGTCGCATGTTCACTAACCTCTAAAATATATTAAAAATTTATTAAATAACATACATTACAGCTGAAGCCGATAACATCCGATAAAAAACACAGGGAAGCAAATAAAAAAGGAAACTGTGTAGCGGTTATACACATACAGGTTTTCTTTTACGTCAGAAAGAATACATACGAATATTTTTACATACAAACACAAATACATATACTTAGCACTAATATATATATATAATCACTAATTCACATATAATTACTATATTATTATTCTATACACATTACTAGTAATTATTTTCAAAGAACAACACAGATTTCTTCTCAATACACATACATGCCAAGACAAAAAGCCACCACTAGTAACACAGTTAGGAGCAGATTAGGGCTAAGAAGCGGGTCAAGTCTATCTGAGATAACGGAAACTATGGATTCCGCTAACTCATCAGGGCCAAGTGGTTCCATCGCTAGTAACTCTGCAACTACTACAAACACAAACCAGTTGGTTCAACCCCAAGACAAAAATCCCACCAACACTTTGGATTCCGGGAACGCATCAGGGCCAATATGTCCCACCGTTAACAATTCAAGCCTGAATCTTCAACAAATACTTGCCCTTGTACATCATCTACCCACCTACGAAGGCCCGCCTGACAATCTTGATAGATTTGTAGGTAGAGTAGAACAACTACTTTCGTTAGCCGGATCAGTGGACCAAGCAACATGCGGACAGTACATACTTGGAACTATCCGTGACAAAATTATAGGCAGGGCAGACGAAGCGCTGAGTGTTTGTGATGTATTCCTCAGTTGGGACGACATCAAAGCAAACCTCAAGCGACTATACTCTAGCAAGAAAACGGAAGAAATGCTGGTAAGAGAGCTACACAATCTCCCGGACGGACTCAGTATGGGAAAGCTTTATTACACGGCCACGAAAATAAGAAGCGAATTAATGTCACTGGCCAGAGAAGCAGACCCTAGTGGACACTCCCTCACGGCCAAACGTGACCAATATGACAGATTCTGCCTGAATACATTCTTAGTTGGACTAAAGGACCCACTTAGGTCAGCCATTAGGAACCAAAGGCCAGAGACAATCGAGAAAGCGTACGAGTACGGGCAGATCGAATTAACTTTCTCTCGAAACTTGAATAAACACTAAGAAAACCGTAGAAACAAGACGACACCGAGATTTTCAATACACAAAGTAGATAGAGACAAAGGCGTCACACTGGTAACAACTAAAGGACAAAAGTTACACAAACAAAAAATTAGAAAAACAGTTAAGAAATTTACGAACATTGGATCACCAGCAACACATACTAACACCGACACATAATATGTAAACAAAATGTAACACTAGAATTAGATACACAAATTTTTATATTATATTCATTCATATACTTTCAACAAGAAACTTATGTTAACATTAAGATACACATATTTGAAACAAATTGTTAAATTCAAAGTATCGTCGGAGTTCGTGGCGTACACCAACAACACCTCGCCTAGCCGCCTTTCTCCGATCAGGCCATTACCCCTTTATGGCCTTTCTCTTCGGACTGGGGGGGGAGGAGTTAACATGCCCCTCTCACCGGCCACAGGAAACAACACAGAAGCGACAACTACAAGCCTAACCCTGACGGACAATAATAAGGATTGCCAACATGAGAAACCCAGGGTACACTGATAGAGTGGACTCGTACACACTTTGACATAATAAACTGCATTCTTATTTGGTACTCCAAGCAACACAGTCGTTTATTTCGAAGGCTTCGTTCCAGCATTTTCTAAAATAATACTCGCATATAAGACCTCCCCTACTCCCTCGGTCACAGGACGGTAACTCAAGCACAACTAATACGCTGGGAATTAAATGGAACGCAAGCAAAGATGTTTTCCAATACAACATCCGCGCACCCACTCCATGTAAGACCATCACTAAGAGACAAATCTTATCCCACGCAGCTACTTTGTTCGACCCGGCAGGATGGCTCACGCCTATTGTAATTCAGGCAAAAATGCTTCTCCAATCCCTTTGGAAAGAAGGGCAAGATTGGGACGAATGCGTTAGTCCAAACACTCTGACCACATGGAATAAATTCATAGCCGCATTACCTGAACTAAAGCTTCTCACAATACCCAGGTGGGTAGGGTACAGTCCAACCCAAGAGGTCCAAATACACGGCTTTTCAGACGCGTCTGAAAAGGCATACTGTGCGGCGATATATGTCCGTCCCGCTACGTCAAATTCCATGCAATCTCATCTGCTAGTCACAAAAACCAAAGTATCACCATTAAAAACAGTCAGCCTCCCTAGGTTAGAACTCTGCGGCGCCCATCTGCTTGCTAGGCTGACAGCGCATGTGTTAAAGACAACTCAGCTACCAAGCGTAAACATATATCTTTGGTCCGAGTCGACTATCGTGCTAGCTTGGTTAGAAAAGCCATCCACGGCTTGGAAAACCTTTGTAGCTAACCGAACTGCT